>JAHNEJ010002686.1:0-177057 GCA_022559845.1 Amorphophallus konjac | reverse complement strand
GAGAAAGTCTCATATTACTATACGACGCCCCGCGATGGCCTACGCATTTCGAATCGCTCGAGTGCTTCCTTTTCCTGAGTCTTCTTCCGCCTTTTTCGGCATCCGGAATCATCTCGTCACGGCATTCGGACGGCATCAACACCAGTCAGACGCATCAAGAGGTTCCGGGACCAAGAAGGGTGTCTGCCGGGCGCCCGCCGACGCCTGATTTAAAGACCCGGGTGGGTCTTAATGGGGGCGTCCAGGCCCCTGGACGCCCCCATCTTTTTAATTTATTTTAATATTTTCTCAGGGCCCTAAAAATAAATAAAATATATATATATTAATGGAGGCGTCCAGGCCCCTGGACGCCTCCATTAAAATAAAAATAAAATATGATTAAAATGCCACTTGGCATTAAAAACAAAAAAAATCAATATATATTATTGGAGGCGTCCAGGCCCCTGGACGCCTCCATAAAAACAAATTATAAAAAAATCAAAAATCCAGCCCTGGCATAAAAGACAAAAAATAATAAAAATAATATATATTTGGAGGCGTCCAGGACCCTGGACGCCTCCATAAATTCCCTCACGGGCGCCGCCCACCGAACGACGGTTTGTCGTGTGTGAAAAAAGCCAAATTTAGAGACGTCCAGCTGACTGGACGCGCCCATTTCTGAATCACGAGGCGCCGCTCACAAAACCACGCGTTGTGCCAAACCGCGTGCGGCCGTCGTCGGTTTTCGGTGGACCTGCTTGAGGCGTCCGGGACCCTGGACGCCCCACAAAAGTATTCCAAAAAAATCAATAAAAATAGAATAAAATATTATTTCGGCCCTGATGGAGGTGTCCAGGGTCCTGGACGCCTCCACCTTCCGGAGCTCTATAAATAGAGGCCCACCCCCTCAGTTCTAGGGGAGCTAAGCAGTGATCCGATAGGCTGCCGGAGCCCAGAGGCTACGGAGTCATTTTTCTAACCCGTGGGGTCTTTTGTAGGTGGAGGTTCTGCCGGCTTCTCGGGTGCCCACGCTCGCGAGAGGAAGGTCGTCTTCATCCACCGCGCTTCTACGTCGTCCCCACGCTGCCGGAGCTCCGCCGAATTTCACCACCGGCACATCCAATAAGCCAACTCTTTCCTTTTCTTCGTAGTTCTTTGCATTCATCATCTCGCATCCATCATCTCATTTTCCTCCTACTCGAGTCCGAGAGGGGTTTAAAAGATAACACCAACCAGGTGTGTGTCTTCCCGTTATTTCGTCATTTTTATTGCAAGGATATGAATACTACACATTCATCTTTCTAAGCCACTTGTCATTTGTTTGTCGTTGTTTTGCAAGGGTAGCCGAGGAAAGCCCTCTCCGTCGGCCGGCCGGAAGGAGAGGAAGAAGCAACCCGCCATCTCCCGCTCTTGAGGTAGGCGCGATCACTTTCTTATTTTGGGGTCTTTCGGCCCCTGGCGATCACATCTTTTCATCGAGGCCGCGGCGAGTCACTTCCCCAATGGCCGTTTAAATTTCTGTTCTCATATTCTCTTTATATCCTGTTATATTTCGTTCATATCATCGAGGCCGCGGCGAGTCACTTCCCCAATGGCCGTTTAAATTTCTGTTCTCATATTCTCTTTATATCCTGTTATATTCTGCTCATATCATCGAGGCCGCGGCGAGTCACTTCCCCAATGGCCGTTTAAATTTCCGTTCTTACATTCTCTCTATATTCTGTTATATTCTGCTCATATCATCGAGGCCGCGGCGAGTCACTTCCCCAATGGCCGTTTAAATTTCCGTTCTTATACTCTCTCTATATTCTGTTATATTCTGCTCATATTCTCGAGGCCGCGGCGAGTCACTTCCCCAATGGCCGTTTAAATCTCTGTTCTTATATTCTCTTTTATATTCTGCTATATTCTGCTCATATTCTCGAGGCCGCGGCGAGTCACTTCCCCAATGGCCGTTTCAATTTTTGTTATTTAATTTCTGCACCATTCCCGTCCCCCCGAGGTCGCGGCGAGTCACTTCCCGCTATGGCCGTTTGAACCCCATATCTTGCTATATTATACTTGTCCCGCTCGCCCCGCCGGAGCAATCTCCCGTGGTGGCCCCTTCTCTCTCTTCTCTCATCTCTGTGTTGCAGCAAACAGCAAAACAAACAAAAAGAAGAGCCCGCGCGCTCTCCGCATCCTCTTCCCCGCACCATCGAACTCCGAACCGCGTGACGTCGCTCACAGATTGGCGATCACGGTGGGACGTCTACTGCTTCCTCCCGGCTACCCTTGCAAGTTCGGCACCACCCGTGCCTCTCCACCTTGGCGCCCACGCGCGCCCCCGTTGTGCTCACGGCAGCACCGTCAGTTCTGATTGGTTCTTTGTTTATTACATGTTTGTTATTTCTGTTGTTTTCCCACTCCATATATCTGTCAGCATTCCATTGCATACATCCATTCCTCTTTTCTATCCTTTTTTTCATTTTTTTTGAGGATCACCCTTTCCCGGTGAAGGAAGGACTCTCCGTTTGGGAATTCCTCTCAACGGACTAGAATCTCCTACACTGGGACCTCCGTAAGTCCCCGACATCGAAGAATCTCCTCTTCGTTCACTGGGCTGGTTGTACCATTGAAGTTCCCCGAAGTTAGTCATTTCATTCGTGGTGAGACGAGAGACCCTAGCTGACACGGCGGTGAAACAAAAATAAACTAGGGTCCCTATCTTGTGTGAACTTCGGATCTCGCTAAAAACACACAAAAAAATCATCAAAATCAAAACAAAAAAAAAGGGCGTAAAGGCATCCACTTGTTTGATAATCTCTGCTACCTACTTGCTAGTGTATGTTTTTGCGTTCTGGGAGAACTGTGAGCATGTCTCACGAGTCTTCTGAGGAGAACCACCCTAGCCGTGGTTTGACAGCCGACCCGCGAGTCTATGCTATGGACTCGGGTCCTTCTCATGACCCCTCGCATGAGGTGCAGGTTATTGCCGGGGACACGTCCCCGCCACAGGATATCACTTCCTTACTGGGCGTCCTCGCCAACACGGAGCTTACCTCTGAACAGCTCCGGGCCTTCCAGGCCATTCTAAAGGGGAAATCTGTTTCCCCCACGCCCCAGGAGTCAACTCCGGCTATCGCACCTCTCCACGAGTCCGTGCAGGCCATTCCATCTCCTTCATTGGCGCAAGCCATCCAGTCTCCCTCGCTTCAAGGACAAGCGAGCCAACAACCTCCCTCATTCCAATTCCCGTCACAATCTCAAACTCCCGGTGTTCCTCACACACCGTTTCAGCCAGGGCCAACTGTCGGTGGTCCGACAGTTCCCTCTCATTCCGGGTTTCCCCCTCAAGTCTCCGGGAGACAGTTTCTCCCCCAATGGCAAGTGCCACCTTCACCCCCAGAGGAGCTCGCCCAATCGCTCCTCAATAGGTTCAATCGCATGGACGAGCAGTTTCAAAATCTGAGAAGAATGGTGGACGTGAAAGCCACCCCGGAGGTTGCTTTGCCAATCCTCCCCGTCATTCATCTCCCTCCCTCCGAAATGCCCACGTACCGCAGATACAATGGTACCGGCAACCCCTTCATTCACCTCAAGGACTTCATGTATGAGTCCTCCTATTGGCAAAACGATCAGAGGTCCCTGGCATACCTCTTTCGGAGATCATTGGATGGTCCCGCGCTTGAGTGGTTCTATTCTCTGGAGCCCCGCGAGGCCGAGAATTTTGAAATAGTGCAGAGAAGGTTCTTGCAGAAATATAGGGATAGGGTCGGTCCCTCACTCTCCATTACCGACCTAGTGGCCGAAAAGATGAAACCCGACGAGGATTTTGTCCGATATGCTGATAGATGGAGGTCTCTGGCGGAAAGAATAAGGGATACCCTCTCCGAGCCCGAACAAGTGAAAATGATTGTGTCTAATGCAACCCCGCAGTTCAGACACGTCCTCGCCATGAATAAACTTACTACAATGGAGGAACTCTATGAAAGGGCCCGATACATCCAAACCCAGCTAAAAGACTCCCCCATCATGAACATGTTTGAGTCGCCGAAGCCCAAAGTGGTCAGAAAGACAGGCGCTGGTGTCCCGGGCGGAGCCACAGAAGGGGTCGTGACAAATGAGCAAGTCAGTGCGGTCAACAATGCCAACTATGCAGTCAACCCAAGGCCTCAACAAATGCCCCGACTACCCCTTCAACCAGGTCCTTTCCCTCTCCGTCCTCCACCCCAAAATAATCCACCCCAGGATAATATGCCTCCATTACGCCAACCCCAGCAACAACAACCACAACCTCAACAACAACAACCACCGCTTCAGTACAACCAAGTTCCACCCCCGGGGAACTATGGTCCCCAACAGCAACAAAGGAGGCCGCTCGGTCCTAAGAGAGCCTACTATCCACCATTGCCAGAAACCTTAGCAGATATTTTTAATGCCCTCATGGCATCAAACCAACTCGCCCTACCCAGAGAAAGGCCCGCCTGGCCCCCCAATGTTGATACCTCCAAATACTGCGTCTACCACAGGCAGCCGGGACACACAGTGGATTACTGCTTCCATTTCAAAGATTACATCCATGATATGAATGATGAACATCAAATAGATTGGGATGAGATGAGACGGTACGTCGCGGCTCTCAAGGCTAGGAGACCTCCTCAGAGGCCACAGCAGCAGTTACAACAGCAGCAGCAGCAGCAACCACAACAACAACAGCAGCCTCAGCAGGCCCCACAACAACAGCCCGACATGGGCATAATCCAGAATCCACTACCGGAGCACCAACAGCCCAATCATCAGGTTAACCCCATCTCCTCCTTCCCGGAAGTCGGGAGAGAGCAGGTGTGGCACCAGGAAAGTACCTCCATTCTTTATACCTCCAACCCTATCGTCATGCAACCCCCTCACCTTGCCCGGGTAGCACCTCTCTCTCATCAACCCGCATCGGTATCGCCTTCACCATTTCCACTACCATTACGCCCTCTCATCCGCACCCCGACCTCCTATCAACCGACACTTTCTACTACGCCTTCACACCCTCTCACCTTCTCCCACTCCCCCACTTTACCATCCACCTCTACCACATTTACCCCTACGCCTTCTAAACCCCTTATCATCCGTCCACCATACATAACCCCGTCTTTCTCCACCACATCACCACTAATGCCTTCAAAACCACTCATCACCCACCATCCACCTCAAAACCTTTACCCGTTTCAAACCTTACCTCCACCTCCACCTTCCAAACCCCTTATCCTTCATAATCCGCGCGATATCCCCTCTACCTCCGCCATGCCTCCACCTAACAAACCCCTCATCAGAATCCCTGCTCCCGTCATCACCCCTGCTTCATCAACCATTCCTCCACTACTACCCCTCAAACCCCTGTTAAAACCCACTGCTACCCCCACAGAGGTACAAAAGCCGCAGGCAATGGTGCTCCGGAGTGGAAGGATTTTCCACAGGGTTTTCCCCCACAACAGTCAGAATCCCGAGCAATCTCAGCCAGAGAAGGATGATGCAGAACAACCAGAAAGAGCTATCCCTGGAACACAGTATGATCTACTGAAACACTTGGACAAGACGCCTGCCCGGATCTCCATCCTAGAGCTACTTCAAAGATCCACATCCCACCAGGCGGCCTTGATGGAATATCTTCAAAAGGTCATGGTTAATGAAGACCTCCCCGTGGAGAAGATTTCGACCGTCCTAACCCCAACAGACACACAACCGGCCATCATGTTCACAACTACGAGCTCGCTCCCAAGGAAGCTCGGAAATATGCATTGTGCATTTCAATAAAAATTAATGGGGTATCCATAAACCCGTGTCTTGTCGACACGGGTGCGTCCATAAATGTGATCTCCATGAGCACTCTTCAGTTGTGTGGGGTTGACGAGGAACAAATAAGACCTTCCTCGATCACGGTCACGGCTTATGACAATAGCAAAAGGCCGCCGCAGGGGATGATTATTCTGAAGGCAGAACTAGGCCCCATGGCAATTCCCACGGAATTCCATGTCCTCGACATGGACCCCACATTCAAGGCTATACTGGGTCGTCCTTACATCGAAGCCATGGACGCTGTGCCTTCCACCAACCATCAGTGCCTGAAGTTTCCTTACAACGGGAGAATTATTAAAGTGGTCAGTACACCTGTCCTTCACACAGTGGATGCTATCAACACCTCTCTGCCTCTGTTTGGCCGTCTCATCGGCCCATATTGTCACTGCTGGACGTACGTGATCCATCTCATGTCCACTAGCACCAAAGGAGCCGGTCAGGGCAACCGCAACATCCTGTCTCCCTTTTCACTCCAAAGGTTGGGAGATTATGAGGAACATCGGCTATCAACAGGAAAAGGTCTGGGCGCACAGTTACAGGGTATGCTCAAGCCGCCAAAGAAATTAGGCCGAACCGTAGGTTTGGCCTAGGCTTCAAAGGACCGTTCAAGGCAGATTGGAAGCCCCTCACGTGGACTCTATCAAACCACTTCAACAGAGGGCCCGTTGTTCAGATGGGAGATCACCCACGAGAAGCATATGGAGGATCACATGCTGTATATTTGGCTGAAAAATGTCCGAGGATCACCAAAAGAGGCAAGATCAAAGATCCGGAATGCGAGTGGGACAAATGGTTCGACATATGGGACATTTCCGTTGCACTGGAAAGGATGTTCTCATCTCCACAGCTTGAAGGACCACCATTGATCTCCGAAATACCAGAGAATATTACCACTCTTGCCAAGGTTCCAAACTATCCTCGTCCTCGCCAGAAGGACTCTGTCATCGACGGATCTTCATCCGTCCTCAACATTGCCGTCGACGGCTCATTAGCCGCCATCCTCTCCATCCACTCGTCTCAGCCTTTGCTGATATCTTCTTCCTGGGCCAGACAATTGTCTGATGATCTTCCCAGGTCCCCTTCTTTGCTTACATACCTACGCGGGCTTTTCAACCCGCGCCAGGTCTTCAACCATGATCTGCTCTACGAGCCCCACAATCCTCTAGCCATAACCACTTTCCTCTCTCCTCCAATCTCTTTTCACTGCTTTGTCATTAAAAATGAAAACGAAAAAAAAACGTCAATTTTCAAACTCTCCAACAACACATCTTCGTTGAGGAAACCTCCTACATCTCCCACGGGTGCGTACCGCCTTGCGGACCACCCGTCCAAGGTCCGATGAGCGACCTTTTCTACCCCTCCTCTGAGGGGTCTTCTCCTGTACATTCTACACCATCCTCCTCATCTTCCTCTTCGTCTGTAAATATTGTCAGTCAATCTAGGAATGATAGGCCAAGGGTAGTACCTAGGAAGAAATCCAAGGGTAGGCAGATCCCTCGTCGATTCCTTCTGGATTTGGCCGCCAGGTGTCAGGCCCTTCTTGCCATCCCCCAGTTGTTAGAAAATCCCATCCAGCTACCCGAAATAGAATGCGAGGGCGACTGTGCATCTGATGAAGGGTATGGAGTCTACGAGATCACGAATGAAGAATGCCCCACTGAAGATGAGGGTGAAGAATATGAGGATGCGGCGGGCGCATACGCTAGCGGAATGAGGAGATTCGACGAGCCGTCAACCGCCGTAGAAGAATCCACCAAAGAAGTCAACTTGGGGACTGAGGAAGACCCTAGGATCATCCTCATAAGTGACAACCTACCACCCTCTGAAGAAGAGGCATTAATTGAGGTCCTCAAGGAATATAAGGACACGTTTGCATGGAGCTACGAGGATATGCCGGGTTTGGATTCAACCTTGGTCGAACACCGTTTAACCCTAAAACCAGGGTCCATCTCGGTAAAACAAAGGTTAAGGCGTTTCCACCCTCAGATGGCTTTGAAAATGAAAGAAGAGGTCGATAAGCTCCACAAAGCCAGGTTCATTAGAGTCGTTCTTTATCCTCAATGGGTGGCGAACATTGTCCCGGTCATGAAGAAAGATGGGAAAGTCAGGATTTGCATCGACTTCCGGGACCTTAACCGCGCGTGTCCAAAGGATGATTTTCCCTTACCTCACATTGATGTGTTGATTGATAACACGGCAGGTTTTGAAACCCTCTCTTTCATGGATGGATTTTCAGGATACAATCAAATTCGTTTGGCAGAAGAGGATCAGGAAAAGACGTCATTCACTACCCCTTGGGGAACATATTGTTACGTGGTCATGCCGTTTGGGTTAAAGAATGCTGGAGCTACTTACCAAAGAGCGATGATGGCCATATTTCATGACATGATGCACATATATCTGGAAGTGTATGTGGATGACTTATTGGTGAAATCAAGGACCAGGATGGAACATCCAGAAGTTTTGGCTAAGGTCTTGCAAAGGTCAAGAGAATTCCAATTGAAAATGAACCCGAAAAAGTGTGTGTTTGGTGTGTCGTCAGGTAAATTGCTGGGGTTCATTGTGAGTAAAAGAGGGATCGAGATAGATCCCGACAAAGCCAAGGCTATCAGGGATATGCCGCCTCCCAAGAATTTGAGGGAAGTCCGAGGTTTAATCGGCAGGCTGCAGTTTATTCGTCGGTTTGTGTCTCAACATTCACAAAGGTGTAGACCTCTCTACGAGTTGACCAAGCCAGGAGTAGAATTCCACTGGAATTCTAAATGTCAGAAAGCTTTTGAAGGGTTGAAGGAATATCTGGCTAGTCCACCCGTTCTCATTCCACCTAAACCAGAAAAACCTCTGATCCTTTACATCTCAGTCTTGGATGACTCCGTGGGAGCCGTCCTCGCACAAGCTGATGAAGAAGGCAAGGAACGGGCAACCTATTACTTGTCCAAACTTCTCAATCCCTGTGAGCAGAAGTACACCGGCATGGAGAAAACCTGTGCTGCCCTCGTTTGGGTAGTGCAGAAATTGAAGCACTACTTCTTGGCTCACGAAGTCCACTTGATTGCTCGAATGAATCCTATCAAATTCCTTCTGGAGAAAGCCGTCCTTACGGATAGGCTAGCACGCTGGCAAAGTTTTCTCTCTCAGTTCGACATCACCTACATCCAGCAAAAGGCGATTAAAGGTTATGCCATAGCCGAGCATCTCGCTCACCATCCTCTTCCCAAGTTCGATCCCGTCCAATCAGAGTTTCCAGATGAGGAACTAATGTCCATCAACCAATCAGATGAGCCAATGTGGACGCTATATTTTGATGGAGCTCTGAATTCTCAAGGGAGAGGAATCGGCATCGCCCTCCTGTCGCCGGAAGGCCTCACATTCCCATTGGCATACCAGCTCAAATTTCCAGTCACCAACAATATAGCCGAATATGAAGCTCTTCTAGCTGGCCTAGGACTCGCTCATTCTTTTCGTATCACTGAGTTGCGAGTCGTAGGTGATAGTCAACTCATCCTTCGCCAGGTACTCACTAAGTATCGCACTCGCGATCCCAAACTCAAGCCATACCAAGAACTCACTGCTGCCTTTGCCAAACTGTTCACAAAACTGATCTTTGTTCATATCCCTCGTCATCAGAATATTCTCGCCGATGCCCTCGCCTCATTGGCATCATCCATAAGGTTCCCTCTAGGAAGATGGTTTAAGTCCATTTCCATCTACAAACTTCACGCCCCTGCAGTCGATGATGCTTCCTACGTAAACATCAAAGACAGGATAGCAAGGAAGATCCTGCAGGAAGATATCCTTGAGAAGAGGGAGCTCATGTTGGCAGAGGCCGAAGAAGAACTGGCTGATGAAGAGAAACCATGGTTCTATGAAATTGTCAAATATTGCCAAGATCAGTCTTATCCTGAAGGGGCCACCACAGAGGACAAGAAAGCCATAAGAAGGGTGGCTCAGAAATACACATTGATTGGAGGTCTACTCTATAGGAGGAGCCTTACTGGTATTCTGTTAAGATGTCTTGGTGACGATGAGGTTTGGAAATGTGTAGAAGAGACGCACTCGGGTGTGTGCGGTGGCCACGTGAATAGTCAGATGCTCGCCAAGAAGATCATTCGTCAAGGCTTTTATTGGCCCACTATGGAAGAGGATTGTGCTGTCTATGTCCGTAGGTGTGTCAAGTGTCAACTTCACGCCGATAAAATCCATTCACCATCTTCCTCACTTCATCCAATATCCTCCCCATGGCCTTTCTCCATGTGGGCATTCGACATCATTGGTCCCTTAGGTGATCCCAATTCCCTCACCAAGCAGAAATCTTTCATCCTTACTGCGACGGAATACTTCACCAAATGGGCCGAAGCCGAAGCTTACGCGGAGATCAAGGCGTCAACAGTCTGCAAGTTCATCATGAAGAACATTCTCGCCAGATTCGGCGTCCCAAGCACGATCGTCACCGACAATGGGCCACAATTCATTTCTCAGGACCTACAGGACCTCTGCAAAAGGTACGCAATTGCATTGCATCATTCATCGCCTTATTACCCACAAGGTAACGGTCAAGCGGAGGCCACCAATAAAACATTGCTCAAAATCATCAAAAAAACCTGCGAGTCTAGTAAGTTTTCAGACTGGCCAGAAAAGCTTATCGAAGCCCTATGGGCCTATCGCACCTCAATCCGTACCCCCACCGGGCAGACTCCATTTGCCCTCACTTATGGTATGGAAGCGGTAGTCCCGTACGAGACTCTGATCCCTTCTCTCAGGGTACAATTGGATGAGGAATTTCCCCTCGACGATCGTCGTAATTCACTCCTCGCCCAGTTGGAACTCTTGGATGAGAAGCGGCTGGCCGCCGCCGAACACGCGCGTGTGTATCAAAATAGACTCGCTCGCTTTTACCAAAAGAAAGTCGTTGAGAGAAAATTCAAAGTCGGTGAGATGGTCGTAAAAAGAATTTTTGTCAAACCTGGAGGGCCGCGTTCTAAGCTCCAACCCAATTGGGAAGGACCATTTGTAATCCAAGCCGTGTACCTTGGCAACGCCTACAAGCTAATCAACGCCGAAGGGACCGAGTTATCCCACCCTTGGAATGGGCTTTATCTTAAGAAATACTACCCTTAGCGCAAAACAAAAAAAAAATGATGAAAAGATAAAAAAACATCAAAAACAAGGAAATATTGAAAACCACTAAAAATATGGAAAATTCAAAATGCCGATGCCTGGCAGGCACCATGTAGTTAAGTCCCTGCATCTAACCTTCATGTTAGGATAGGGCCCATTAAGGCTTGGTAGGCACCGGGTCTTGGTTTGCCAGAACCGTGGAGACCCCTGTCCGGCCACGTCGGCCTATGCTCGCTCGAAGGAAGCTAACATGTGCTCACTTATGTATTTTATTCAAAAAAATCGGTAGCATCACCTACGGTAGGGCCACACCTAGAAGATCTCCGGAAGCTGTAATCTTTATTCTTTTCTCTTCGACCAAATGAGACAGTCGGCGCCCTTAAAACGCTGAGCATGAGAAACCGAAACTCAAACCCCAAAGGCAAGAGTAGGACCCATTTCCTCGAGCATCGATCAGAGCACGAGAAGAGGGCAGTGTCCCCGCAGGCATACGAAGAGGGAGCCCACCAACGTCAAACGACTATATCTCCCTCACAGAAAGAAATACAAAATCAAAATCAAGAGAAAAGCCTGGTCGTGACCGTGCCTGGTACGATAAACGGAACCCCTCAAAGCAAAAGTCTGAATCCACAAAGGGGGGCCGTGGAATGTAAATGCTCGAGATTTGGTCCGAAGTTGTCCGAAAGGAAAGAGTTAATGGGCCCTTATTCGCTCGCCGGGTTAACGGCTTTGCCGGTCCTCTCAGGAGGTTTATCCCCTACGCTCTTCCTTCTCCCTCTAAAGATGAAGGTTCGATGGAGTTTCTGAAAGGTGAAAACTGCCCAGGGTCTGCGACCTTATTTTAATATACACATTTTGGTTGCCTACTTTGAAAAGCAAAAGCTATCGCTGCGAAGGAGTCTCTGTGTTTCTGGCTGGTCAAGACCCCTGTTTACCACCTTGATGTCTTCTTGTTTAACCTCGGGCTTAGGCCAATGCAAGCGCGTCACCTATGGGTGCGACGGCGTCTGATTCCGGGTCAGCGTCGCGCGGTTGGTCGTTAGGGTTCCAGGGTGTTCCATCTTATACCATCTAGAGTTGTGAGGAAACAGACCCGGGTCGGGCAAATCATCTACCTCAAACACCTTTTGGGTGAATCCCTGTGGTCGGAAGCAACTGGGAGCCTAAGCATGGCATGACGGTATTGTCATCAGGGTAAGTCTTAGCCGGCGGGATCGTCATTCGAGGGGTCTAGAGGCCCAAATCAACCTAGATGTGCACTTAAGATACCTGGGAGGTTAGTAAGAAACCCCTGTCTCACGTAGGTTAGGTGCCATTTGGGTGCTTGCCGGGCGTTAGCAATAAAAAAAATTGAAATGATAAAAGCACAAAAAAATGGAAAAGAGAAATGTACATATTTGCAAACAAAAAAATCTTTTTATGATGAAACAAAAAAAAATATCAAATATAAAAAAAGAAAACAAATCAATTTTGCATGATTACATTTGCGTGCAGCATCTCACTTTTTAATATCGCTTGCATTCGTGTGCTTGCCTGTCGCATTTATCATCACCGCATCTTTCCCTTGCCTTCGTTAAATAAAGGCTTGGCCCCTTGACCAGTTATCAAGGACAGTCACAGTGACCATTTGCTTATTGAGCAAGGGGCCAAGTCAGAACAGAAATTCTGATTTGTTTGTTTCAGTGATATGTGCAGGGATTCAGGTAACTGAAGCAAAGGTGAAAAACAAACAAACCAAACCTTGTGTTTTATTCCAAAAAAACCAAAAAAATTTACATCAAGTTCCGCCCTCTCTCTCTGCATTACTCGTCCCACTACTCTCCGGGCAAAACACTCTCAAAGGTGCTACCCAACTACGAAAAGCAGTACTCCTGCCGCTCTGTACTCCTCTTCCTATTCCCACATCCCGGCGTTGATCCACGGAAGCAGCAGAGAAGCTACCAACACGAAAGCCACGCTCTCGTGCTTTTCGGTAGCGCTCCTCACCATCTCTCAGCCACTGTTCAGCAAGACCAAGGCCGATTCGGAGTTCGAATAGTTGGGCCTCCATGGCCCTTCGCTCCTCCCTTTCAGCCAAACTGTTGGCTCTTTCTCTCTCTGCGTTTCTTTCCCTCTCTGCCCGTTCTCTCTCACGGTCTTCCCTCTCTAACTGGAGAGTGATCCTCAGTTCCATAGCATCCCTGGATGAGTCGTCATCAGGATGACGCCGCAGTTCCCTCTCCAGTTCTGCTATCCTAGCCTCCTTATGCGCAGCTTGGGCAAGCGCTTCTTCCGTCTCCTTTTCCTGCCGAGTGTACCATCTCAGATACGCGATAAGGCGTAAACAAAGAGAACTCAACGCTGAAACTTTTACCTGTATACGGAGCATTCCTTCTGCCTCCGCAGCACGCTGCGTGGCGTGAGCAAGTTGCTCATGAAGCGAGTCAAGTTCTGAGGTGGGAATCCACAAGCTGGAAGAGGCACCACCTACTCCCATCGCTGGGGAGGCTGCGCCAATCTGGGCATGCTGCGACCATGTGAATTAGCAGCCAACATCTGGAATCTGGGGTTTTAACTAGGAACGTACTGTACACCTACCAAGGCGCTCGTAGCTCCGCGGGCATCGCCCAACTGTTGTTCCATCTCTGCCAAGCGAGTTCGTAAATTCGCTATCATGGCATCCCGGACATCCTGCAGCCTTACAAGTCAGCATTTTTACCAAAAAAACCAAGAAAAGGAGAAAGAAGAGAAGAGAAAAAGGGGAAACCTACCTCCACAAGTCCCCGGGGTTGGAACCGTTCTGCGTACTTTGTCCTATATAGACGCAAGTAGTCCTCGCTGTCCCGCGCCTGTGATTCTACAATCGTGCCACCCCGTTGCCAGTCCTCATACTGTTCGGGAATCGCACGCGCCAGTCAATGCAAGTCGCCGGTCCCCGCGTCTTTCTCCCGACACGAGGTGGCGCAGCTGAATCCACCCATTCTTGAGCCAGTCCTAAAGTCCTCATAACTAATCGTAGCCGAAGCGGCTCGATTTCATTCAGGCAGTGCATCCATAGTTCCCGTCCGAACCGGGCACGACTTGCTAGAACCCACGGCTGGTTGGCATCGACCATGTCTGAGTAGGGTCTCCAGTTTACCATCGCCGTAGGGAACTCCTGTAGCTCCCGCCTTAACACCATCAGTTGGTAGGTTAGGGGTGCCGCACTCATGACGGGTTCCCACCGCCTGGCTAGCGGCACCATCACGGGTCGCCAATGTCGAGCTCTCCCCATAGGGAGGTAATAATAGCTCCATAGCTGCTCGGCGCAGGTCATCAGCACCTTGCGAAAACAACAAAAAAAATACAAAACAAGCAAAACCAAAAAAATACCTGGATGAATGGTGTGAAACCACTCACAGTCATCTCACGATCCGTTTCTTGGAATAGGCCTGCAAACAAGTGTGCCAGCATGGCGGCTCCCCAGGCATAATACCCTACTCTTTCAAGGTCTGACAGCAGCTCCAGGAAGCAACATTGGATACCATCCCCTTTCGAGCTCAGTACCAATCTCCCCAAAAGGAAGAGGAGAAATCTCCTCAAATCTATGTTACATCTTTCCCAGTTGCCGAAATCTGTGCAGTACACGGCACGGCATCCTATTTCCATCCTTTCCATGAACTCTTCTGAGGATTCGTCGTCCCGCCGACGAGTGTCGGTGAGCCCTAATGCATCCATGAGGGACGCCCTAGCTACCGACCTGTTCTTCCGACCATCTAGGTCCAAACCCAGTAACTTCTGGGCACCTTCTCTGTAGTCCGCGTAAGTGACTCCGGTCACTGCCTCGCCTTCTACCTTCAGGCTTGTGATCCGGACCACATCCTCCAAGCTGGGCACCATGTGCCCCCAGGGCATCAGGAATGCCCGGCTCACTGGGTCCCATCTCTCACACAAGGCTTGGATCAGGACTAGGTCAAGTTGGATCGGCTCGATCCGAAGGAAGGTACCAAATCCCATCACGTCTAGCCTCGCCTTCTGAAAATCTGGGAGGCCCCTGTACGCTGCTACTACCAACTCCCATAAGATTTGTGATTTCATCACAACCTACACATACAAGGAATGGGGGTGAGGTTTGGTCAGAAGAAAGGAAGAAAAAATGAGAAAAGGGCAAGAAAACTTGGCTTACGAGTTGTGATTGGGCCCTTTCGCTGAAGTGCCCTTCAAAGTCTGAAAGCCTCCTGGAACTACTACCACTGGACCTGCTTCTCTTCGAGGAATGGGAAGATTCGCCCTCCATCCAACTCTCAGAATTTTGAACTCCTCCTCTCCCGTAAGAACTTGTGCTCCTCGAGTTATTCCTCGATATACCTGGGAAGATAAAAGGGACAAGAATTTATAGAAATGGAAGGAGTGCGGGCCAAGATTGCCTCCATCACCTGTCGATGATAGCCCTCGCAATAAGACACCGACCAAGCGGCCCCATGTGTCGCTTCACCGCTCGCACAGGGTGATTGACTGGACGAAGAATAGGACGAATAGCCCCTATGTTGTCTAGGGATACCCTATCATGTTTTGGAGGACGCCCGCAAAATTTGGCACAACATCCGGGAAAAGGAACTAGGGCCGTCAGTATTGACTTCGACGGCAGATTCCCGTGGAAAATGGTCACAACAAGACGTGATTCTCCGCTCGAGGCGGAGTCTCGACAGATCCGTCACATGGGAACAGTGCAAAGGAGAAGAAGTGTAGGGAAGAAGGAACGCACAAGAGGACAAACAAGCATCAGAAAATCAAATCACTCCATTCATAATTCTACATAAGCTGTCAAAAACATCATAAACATAAAGAGGTGACGGGTCCACTAGCCCGCCAATCCTCACCATCACTCATCTCTCCGGGCACTCTCCTCCTCTCCCCCGAGGTGAGGGTCCCTCAGAAGCCTCCGGGATCCCCGTGCAGTAGCACCTGCCTCGCCTCTGGGCGCCTGCTCCGCAGCAGTGACTCGCTGCTCCTCCCCTGGCGTGGCGAAGAAGCCACTGGCGGCAAAGCGACCGGACTGGCGGAGTCGCTCCCCGAACTCTCGCGCTCTCTCGTAGCGCGTCTCCATCCCTCCTAGCCTCTGCACGACGGCCTGAAGGCCCAGCTGGAGCTCCCTCACTTGGGCCTCCAAGGCCCTCCTCTCGGTCAGATCCCGCTGTCGCTCGGACCTTCTCTCGGCTTTCTCTCTCTCTACCTCTCTCCTCATCATCTGCAGAAGAACCCTTAACTCCAGGATGTCTGGAGAAGGTCTCTCCTCACCACGATGCCGCAGCTCCGCTACAGTCGCCACCCAGGCGTCACGCTCCTCTTCCGCCCGGGTCGCACGGGCCACCGCACCGGCAAGTTGCTCCCGGAGGGAAGCAATCTCGAGAAAAGGGGCCGAGGAACTGGAAGATGTGCCACCAATCATCCCCGCCGTCACTGTCTGCTGGGCACGCTGGAACAAAATAAACAACGGCCGTCAGTGAAACTCCAAAATCTGAAGTTAAAAGGGCGGCACGTAACTTACCAGGAGCGACAGCTCATGTTGAGCGACGGCCAGTTGCCGCCTAGTCTCTGACAGCTGGGCGCGCGAGCCGCCGATGCCACGCGTGTCCCCAGCTTGGGGAAGCCCCGCGTAACTCTCTCTCTGCCGCCGCAGGAAGTCGGCACTGTCCTGCACCAGTACACCCCCTTGCTGTCCAGGGAGACGTACGGGCCAGTCCTCGAGCCTCGCCTTGCCGCGACTCTCCTTCCTGACGCGGCTCGGCTCGTCCGCACTCGCCCACTCATCGGCCAGGCCCAGGGTCCTTGCCATGTCCTGCACCAAGAAAGGGGTCCCATATCAGTCAAAAGGAACGCGTCCCCTGTCTAGGACGCGTCCATCATTTGAGTGCAACACTCTCCGAACCCTTTCCTCCTCGCCCGGCTCGCTTCAAAACCCAAAATGAATTAAAAGAGGAAGAGATCGGAGGACCTACCGGACCGTGTTCACCTCCTCCCACGCCATCGGGCCCCTCGGGTCCCTCGGGGGCCCGAAGCGGCCCTTCCTCCTCCATGGACGCCGTTCCGTGCTCGGGCGCGTCCCTCCTTGGGCGAGGATTTCCTCGTCCCTCTCCACCTTCACCACGGTCGGGCCCACCGAACTCCATCGATCAAAAGAGGAGGAAGACGAAAAAGGGGCGAGCGAGTTTCGGCGGAAGGCGGGCTCGTTTGCGGGTAAGGCACGGGAGAAGAAGGACCACCCGTCGCTTTAAATTTGAAATCAAGGATTAAGACGCGTCCTCGCGCCTGGACGCGCCCAAAAGGGGAAAAAGGAAACAAAATCCCCCCGTGCTAAAGCGTAATTCCCCGCTGTTCAGGGCAAGGTCTCGCGAAGCACGCCTCAAGGACAACTCAGTGCAAAGAAGAAAGTGTGGGAGAGAGAAAAGTACACACAACACAAAAGCCATTTCATTTCATATAATAGCCGAAAGTACATCATACAGTGAGAAGGGTGACGTACAAGCAACTCTCTAACTCTCACCGTCACCCTCCTGGTCATCTCCTTCCTCCCTCCTCTGACGGAGATCCCTAGGGGGCCTCGCGACCTCTGTGAACCCTGAGAAGCCGTGCTCGCCTCGCCCTGCGGTGGCACTCCAGCCTCGAAGGCGCGACGACGCTCCTCGGCCGAAGAAACCAGGTAGCTGCCCATGGAAAAAGAACCAGACTGACGAAGTCGCGCCCCGCGTTCCTTCGCCCTCTGGTACCGCTCCTCGCTCTCCCGAAGCCTCCCCTCCGCCGTGCCAAGACTCAATCGGAGCTCCAGCAGCTGGGCCTCTAGAGCCCTCCTCTCGGTCTGATCCCGCTGTCGCTCCTCCCTCTCTCTCTCCCTATCCCTCTCCCTCTCTCTCTCCACGCTCTCCCTATCCCTCTCCCTCTCCTCTCTCTCCCTCATCGCCTCTCTCCTCGACAGCTCGAGGGCGATCCGCAGATCCACTACGTCGCGAGGAAGCTCCTCAGCCTCCCGTCGCCGCTCCTCCTCTAGCTCCGCAATCCGGGCGTCACGCTCTGCCACCCGGGCATCGCGCTCCTGCTCAGCACGAACAGCACGCGCCAGGGCCTCTCGGATCTCGGCCACCTGTCAAGGCACGCATGCACCGTAAGAGAACAGTGATAGAAGGAAAGTAGCTAGAAAAGGGTCGCGGCCAAGCAAGCACTCACTCGAGCCTCGCGGTCACGCTCGGCCTCCTCAGCCCGAGCCACCGCGTACGCCAGCTGCTCCTGGAGGGCAGAAACCTCCGGAGGAGGGCCCCGCGAACTGGAACCCGCTCCACCAGCCATCGCGGCTGCCGCTGTCTGGTGGGCCCGCTGAAACACGGGGCAAACGTCAGTCAAAGGCTAAGCATCAAAAATCCAGGTCACAAAAAAATGCATTGCATAAACTCACCAGGATCTCCAACTCCTGTCGGATGGCCACCAACTGTCGCCTGGCGTCCGCCAACTGGGCCCGCAGGTCGGCGATCATGGTATCACGAGCATCCTGCATTACACATAAGTTAGTATCCCATGCATATACATATAGAAAGGTGGAGCAGTTTCATTTCACTTACCCCTGCCATACCACCCAAGGAGAGGCGGTCCCCGTACGTAGCTCGGTACCGTCTCATGTAGTCTGTGCTGTCCTGTACGTGGGACACTACTGGGACCCCGCCCTGCTGCCAGTCCTGGTACTGTGCTGGGAAGCGCGTACGCCAGTCCACGATCTTCGCCTTCCCCTTGGTCTTCCGCCCAATGCGGGCCGGCGCATCTACGTCTACCCACTCCTGGGCCAGCCCCAACGTCCTCATGACCAGTCTAAGCCGCAGCGGCTCAATCTCGTTCAGGCAATGGACCCACACGTCCCGCCTGAAGCGAGGAAGACCCGCTACAACCCAGGGCTGGCCAGCATCGCCCATGCCCAGGTAGGGCCTCCACACCACCTGCATCACCATACATACATCATGTTAGTTACCATTCAGTCACATGCATAAACACAAAAAAAATCATACGCATCATACCATGGCCTCGGGATACTCGCTCAGCTCCCGACGAAGTGACGCCAGCTGGTAGCCGTGGGGTGCTGCAACCACGACCGGCCTCCACTGCCGCGCCAGAGGCACGGCCCTCCTGTTCCCATGCCTAGCCCTCCCCATCGGGAAATAGTAATAGCTCCACACCTGCATCCATCATACATCATTAGTACAATAATTGCATATTTAACTGTGGGAATGCATAAATAAAATGTTTACCTGGAGGAAAGGTGCGAAGCCGCTGACTGTCGTCTCCTTCTCCGAAGTCTGGGAGAGATCGGCAATCAGATGGGCAAGCAGAGCCGCTCCCCACGCATAGTGCCCCACTCTGTCCAGATCCGCCAAGATCCCGAGGAAACGGCAGTGGATGCCATCCCCCTTCGTCCCCAGCAGAAGGCGGCCCAGGAAGAAGAAAAGAAACCTCCGAAGGTCTAGATCCACCAGCTCCCGCTCGCTCGGGTCCTGGGTGAAAGCAGCACGAGCATCCCCCTCCAGTCGAGCCAAGAACTCTGCTCCAGTCTCGCTAACCCGCTGACGCGGGTCGACGAATCCGAGCGCCTCCATGATCTCCACTCGGCCGACTACCCTGCTGTCTCTATCAGTCACGCTCGTCTCTAACCACAGCAGGTCCAGGGCACTCTCTCGGTAGTCGGGGTAGGTGACCCCGCTGACTGCCTCTCCGTCAACTCGTAGCCCGGTGATCCGAGCCACGTCCTCCAGTGACGGCACCATGTGCCCCCAGGGCATCAGAAACGCCCGGCTCGGTGCGTGCCACCGCTCCCTCAGTGCCTGGATAAGAGGAAGGTCGAGCCGGAAGGGCTCGATCCTAAGGAAAGCTCCAAAGCCCATGGCGTCCACACGCGCCCTCTGAAAATCCGGCAGCCCACGGTATGCTGCCACCACCAAGGACCAGCTGATCCGGCCCTTCATCACGCCCTGCAAGCCACAAAACCAACAAAGAACACATCAGCATCATGAACAGTAATCAACAATAACACTGTATATACTATTTTATTTTATTTTTTTTAAAAAAAATACATATATATTTTTTTGGAGGCGTCCAGGCCCCTGGACGCCTCCTTCCTATTTTCTTTATTTCTTTTTTCGAAAAAAAATCCAAGAACCAAAAATAAAAAATATATATATAATATATATATTATTATGGAGGCGTCCTAGGCCTTGGACGCCTCCTTATTTTTTAAATTTATTTATTTTATTATTTACGTAAATAAATAAATAAACAAAAAGAAAAAGAAAAAGTGGAGGCGTCCAGGCCCTGGACGCCTCCTTCTCTCACTACCCGGCCTTCTCTCACAGCCTCTCGCACGCCCGTTTTAGCCTATTAAACCACAGAGTGAGGATTCCGAAGTACTTACCGGGTCGTGATCGTCCTCTCCCGCGTCACCAGCATCCGCAGCAGCCTCCGCGGCCAGGAGAGGCACCTCCATCCCCTCCTCCGCAGCAATCTCCTCTGCTGCAGCCTCCTCGGCATCATCCCTCAACCTCCTCGCACGACGAGCCAGTCGTTTTCGCTTCCCTGGACCCTGGCTCGATCCTCCTCGCTCCATGGGGACTAAGAATAGGTCGTCTAGGGTGACTGGGTCGTCAGTTTGAACAGTAGATGAGCAAAAGGGGGGGGGCAACCCTTATAAATAGGAATTAGCTTATTTGGGGCGTCCAGGCGCCTGGACGCCCCCTTAATTTTTATTTATTTCAAAATTCAAAAAATTTTGGGGCGTCCAGGCGTCTGGACGCCCCCAAAACAAAAAATCAAACAAAATAAAAAAAATAAAGTTGGGGCGTCCAGGACCCTGGACGCCCCCAAAACAAAAAATAAAATAAAAATAAAATAAAAATTTTGGGGCGTCCAGGCGCCTGGACGCCCCCAAAACAAAAAATCAAACAAAATAAAAAAAAAGTTGGGGCGTCCAGGACCCTGGACGCCCCCAAAACAAAAAATCAAATGAAAATAAAATAAAAATTTGGGGCGTCCAGGCCCCTGGACGCCCCCATAATAAATTTTTTTTTCAAAAAAAAAAAATATTTATATATGATAAAAGTAAAAAAAAAGACAAGAATATGTATATAACCCAACCAAAATAAAAAAAACATAAAGAAAAAGAAAAACCATAAAAAAGATAATAATTAAGGGGACGGGGGTCCAAAACATCCAAATGCCAAATTTTATTCCATCAGAAAAGCAGAGTGAACTACATCAGGGGTTTAGGCACCTTAGGCCTTAACTTCCCCAGTTCGGTTACATAAGCCCTCCACGGCTCGCATTCCTCCACCACGTGCGCTAAGGCCTTTCCCGCAACACTTGTCTTCCAGGGAGCTTTAATGGCCTTCGCTTCCTTCGCGTCCGCTTCAGTGCCCAACTCCCTTTTCTTCAAAGGAACAATGTCAGTCGGTGGCGGGAACGAATGGCGTGGGATGCCAATCTGGAGGCAGCACCGATGCGCGTTGTAAAGAACAAACTCGGTCGCGCCGATCAGTTGAAGATCAACTTCGGGAGAAGGCCTCATGAGGAGATCAAGCGAAAGCAAACATGTCGGTGCGCAAGTGAAGAAGCCTTGTGTCACGGTGCGGAAGTGAGACCGCCAGTCTTCACGTTTCTTCAGCCACGGAACGCGGTTCACTACAGTACCACCAAAGCCTAACACGTCGGCTATGTGGTGAAGCGGGCTTTGTTGGAAGAGCTTCGAAGCGGTTGGCATTCCCTCGCGGTGGTCGAATTTGAAGTGCAAATCAAGCCAGCAATTCAAGACAAGTGCGCAACCAAAAGGAGGCTTACCCATACTCGAGGCGGTAAGGCCGCTGTAAAGATAGGCAAGGACGGCGGGTCCCACCCTCTTTCCACGCCAGATCCCGCAGATAGCACTCAGCTGGTCTTCCTCCACTATGTTGTCGGTATAAGGAAACAAGAGAGCACCCGCCAGACAGATAGTGAACCCCTTCATGATTCCCTCCAAATAGTCATCGTCTGGTGACCCTCTCAGGGCGTCCATGACCCACTCCGCGAGCTTTTGGAGATCGATCCCCTTCTGAGTACGGACCTTTCTAGCTGCGTCGGGCGGCATGAAGCTTCCAAGGACGCTTTCAGAAGTACCCCGTGTCAGCATCCGCATAGCCTTCACCTTCCCGTCACTCTTGAATTTCTTCAGACCAAGCAGAAGTTCCACCTCCTCGAGGAGGATGGTCACCTCGAAGGTCGGGAAGATAAAAGTGTGGGTCTGGGGATGCCAGACCTCCACTAGCGCGCCCATAGCCGCCCAGTCCATACGAATCTTCTCGTAATGCTTGGCGTGAATAAGGAGCCCCTGCAGATGCCACTTCGAGAGTATGGCCCTCATACCAATGGAGATATTGGAAGTCAGCTTTGAAAGCCATGGCAACTTGGAAAACTTCCTCGGGCCTGGGAAGAGTGGATATGGCTGGGAGAGGAAAGAAGAAGAAATAAAGGAAGTAAGAAGAAGGTTCACGTGTAGAAATTTGAAAAGAGTCGGCTTACCATATGCGACATGATCGTCCCACTCAGATGACCCTCGAGGTCGGAAAGTCGCCTAATCTCGCTGCTAGGCTTGCTCCTCTTCATAACGCGGGAAGACTCTCCTTCCATCCTGAAGATCTCTAGATTCTCCTCTCCTTCCTCTCCTGAGCTTCCAAAACCCACCTTGGTGCATTTGAATGAACTAGCCTAAGGGGAGTTCTTATAGGAAGGGAAGGGTGCTACAGGACAGAACATGTCACATCAGTGGTCATTGTCAAGATTTTGTCTGGATCTCCTTTGAACTGTGGTGCGATTCTGCTACCTTTTGATGTTGCTAACCTTTGCTGGCCTGTGCAGGTTTTACTAACGGACGTCTTTGTCCTATCTCCTGTCCCACCTTTCATTGGTTGGTCCCACCATGTCATGCATCATAGTATATGATACCTACGCTACTAGAACATGTCAAGGACCTTGCGGCCCGAACGAATCTGGGATTTGAGTTCCCCTTCAACAAAAACGGTGATGATCCCGGAAGAGTTTGGGTTGTACGGATAGGCCGTCAATTTGTGATAGAATGGGGACGACGGTTCCATTCAGTGAGTTGGTACGCGGATAAACGGGCCCCAGCCCAGTATCAGCTCACCGGGTCGGTATCCTGACCCGTTCTTCACAAGTTGACAATATTATCCTTGGCTATTTTCTATTTTAGTTTGTTTTGAATTTTTCTTTAAACCCAGCATGCATTCATATAGGACTTTGATTTATTGCGGAAAATCATTCAAGTGATTCGATTGCGAAGGCCGTTGTGCTTCAATTCCTACAAATATGAGATATTCCACTCCGAATGAAATACTGAGTTTCTTTGAGACAGCCCTACGCTGCTCTTCCAAAGGAGACCCTTGTTTGGACAGACCCTCAGATATTCCTTTACCTTTTTGACCCACCTTGGCCGCAGCACTTCCACATTGGCTGGTAACCGCTCCCCAAAGGTGAAACCTCCGGTTTATGACCCAGGTACTTCCACACCGAGAAGTTGGTCTCTTTGTTTCGTGCCTGAGTGCACATCTCACCCTCCCTTATTTGATCTCCGTCCAAGCAATCGTCAATATTTGAAAGACCTCCTTCAAGGTCGCCTCATTGAAACTTCAGGAAAGATTCCAAACAGTAACGTCACAAGCGTGTCTCATCACACCTTGGCATCAACTTATCAGTCCGCTCCCACTTCATTTCAGTCCACTTCGATACCATTCCACTACGTGTCGCTCCCTTGCAAAGCAGACGCCAAGGCGGGGCAGCTGTAGACACGCCATTCTTGACGTCTCATGAGAAAGTCTCATATTACTATACGACGCCCCGCGATGGCCTACGCATTTCGAATCGCTCGAGTGCTTCCTTTTCCTGAGTCTTCTTCCGCCTTTTTCGGCATCCGGAATCATCTCGTCACGGCATTCGGACGGCATCAACACCAGTCAGACGCATCAAGAGGTTCCGGGACCAAGAAGGGTGTCTGCCGGGCGCCCGCCGACGCCTGATTTAAAGACCCGGGTGGGTCTTAATGGGGGCGTCCAGGCCCCTGGACGCCCCCATCTTTTTAATTTATTTTAATATTTTCTCAGGGCCCTAAAAATAAATAAAATATATATATATTAATGGAGGCGTCCAGGCCCCTGGACGCCTCCATTAAAATAAAAATAAAATATGATTAAAATGCCACTTGGCATTAAAAATAAAAAAAATCAATATATATTATTGGAGGCGTCCAGGCCCCTGGACGCCTCCATAAAAACAAATTATAAAAAAATCAAAAATCCAGCCCTGGCATAAAAGACAAAAAATAATAAAAATAATATATATTTGGAGGCGTCCAGGACCCTGGACGCCTCCATAAATTCCCTCACGGGCGCCGCCCACCGAACGACGGTTTGTCGTGTGTGAAAAAAGCCAAATTTAGAGACGTCCAGCTGACTGGACGCGCCCATTTCTGAATCACGAGGCGCCGCTCACAAAACCACGCGTTGTGCCGAACCGCGTGCGGCCGTCGTCGGTTTTCGGTGGACCTGCTTGAGGCGTCCGGGACCCTGGACGCCCCCACAAAAGTATTCCAAAAAAATCAATAAAAATAGAATAAAATATTATTTCGGCCCTGATGGAGGTGTCCAGGGTCCTGGACGCCTCCACCCTCCGGAGCTCTATAAATAGAGGCCCACCCCCTCAGTTCTAGGGGAGCTAAGCAGTGATCCGATAGGCTGCCGGAGCCCAGAGGCTACGGAGTCATTTTTCTAACCCGTGGGGTCTTTTGTAGGTGGAGGTTCTGCCGGCTTCTCGGGTGCCCACGCTCGCGAGAGGAAGGTCGTCTTCATCCACCGCGCTTCTACGTCGTCCCCACGCTGCCGGAGCTCCGCCGAATTTCACCACCGGCACATCCAATAAGCCAACTCTTTCCTTTTCTTCGTAGTTCTTTGCATTCATCATCTCGCATCCATCATCTCATTTTCCTCCTACTCGAGTCCGAGAGGGGTTTAAAAGATAACACCAACCAGGTGTGTGTCTTCCCGTTATTTCGTCATTTTTATTGCAAGGATATGAATACTACACATTCATCTTTCTAAGCCACTTGTCATTTGTTTGTCGTTGTTTTGCAAGGGTAGCCGAGGAAAGCCCTCTCCGTCGGCCGGCCGGAAGGAGAGGAAGAAGCAACCCGCCATCTCCCGCTCTTGAGGTAGGCGCGATCACTTTCTTATTTTGGGGTCTTTCGGCCCCTGGCGATCACATCTTTTCATCGAGGCCGCGGCGAGTCACTTCCCCAATGGCCGTTTAAATTTCTGTTCTCATATTCTCTTTATATCCTGTTATATTTCGTTCATATCATCGAGGCCGCGGCGAGTCACTTCCCCAATGGCCGTTTAAATTTCTGTTCTCATATTCTCTTTATATCCTGTTATATTCTGCTCATATCATCGAGGCCGCGGCGAGTCACTTCCCCAATGGCCGTTTAAATTTCCGTTCTTACATTCTCTCTATATTCTGTTATATTCTGCTCATATCATCGAGGCCGCGGCGAGTCACTTCCCCAATGGCCGTTTAAATTTCCGTTCTTATACTCTCTCTATATTCTGTTATATTCTGCTCATATTCTCGAGGCCGCGGCGAGTCACTTCCCCAATGGCCGTTTAAATCTCTGTTCTTATATTCTCTTTTATATTCTGCTATATTCTGCTCATATTCTCGAGGCCGCGGCGAGTCACTTCCCCAATGGCCGTTTCAATTTTTGTTATTTAATTTATGCACCATTCCCGTCCCCCCGAGGTCGCGGCGAGTCACTTCCCGCTATGGCCGTTTGAACCCCATATCTTGCTATATTATACTTGTCCCGCTCACCCCGCCGGAGCAATCTCCCGTGGTGGCCCCTTCTCTCTCTTCTCTCATCTCTGTGTTGCAGCAAACAGCAAAACAAACAAAAAGAAGAGCCCGCGCGCTCTCCGCATCCTCTTCCCCGCACCATCGAACTCCGAACCGCGTGACGTCGCTCACAGTTCATATCCTTGAGGCCAATCATTACCTTCATTTGGTATCAATACTTGCTTGACTGCATTTGCTTTGGATGGTATTAAATTGACTTGTGAGCATAATCACCAATTGGTTTCCTCTGATTGGAATCACATTACTTTGTTCGTCCATGATTTGCCCTTGTTTCTTCTGATTTGCTATGATAGGCTATTACTATTTCAAAGGGAGTTAGGCTTGTTCTTCCTTGCTTGGCTTCTTCCAGCATTGTTGCTATTGTTGATCATGCCACAGGAGGAGAAAGATTTGTATTATCTCACCTTTTGATTATGTCAAAGGGGGAGAAAAATTGATGATTGTGTTAGGGGGAGAAGAACATGTCGTATCCTCATTTAGTTTGTCATCATCACTTCGTTTGTCATCATCAAAAAGGGGGAGATTGTTGAACTTTGATTTTGATGATAACTAAACTTCTTGTGTGATGCCTTAGTTTTGATGGTTGTTGAAGTCATGGTTTTCATGTTCATGTGCGATTAAGTGAATGATGATAACTAAACGAAATGGTTGATTGTTCTTGTCCATTGGTTGAATATGATTGACTTGAACATGTGCTTTGAATGCTTCCCATGCATACTCTTCATGGAGCCTGGCTACATACATGCATTTGTGAAAGCAACAATTGTTCCAATCTTATATGTGAAATTGGGTCTCAATGTAAATCACTTTTCTGAACTCTAAGACATATTTCACATATCATTTTGAGCTTAGATTATGTTGAAACAACTCATGAGAAACTTGCTTGAAAATTAGAATCATGGTACTTATATCTTGCTCAAACGGTTTACAATAAGCTCTTGATTGATTGATTGGAATTGCCAAATGGCCAAAGGGGTTTCATACATGTACTTTATGCAATTACCACATGAATTATTGATCAAAGTCCTAATCATTTTTCTATGATTTTGTAGGTCAAAACACTCAACATATATTCCCCAAGATCAAAGGAGTTTGAAGCCTCTGACTTAAATGGGTTGCAATGGAGTTCGGGGGTGAAAGCATAAAAAAGTATGTTTACTGTAGCTGTAGGTCGACCGCCCCAGGTCGACCGAAATTGCCAGGGATCAAATTTCTACAGTTTTCTCAGTAGCGATCGACCGCCAGAAGCTGCAGGTTGACCGCCAGCCCCGAGCCAACAAAAGTTGACTTTATTTTCCACTTCGAGAAGATCCTTTCTCCTTGTAATTCTTTAATCCTGATGACACCAAATCACCCACAAAATGTGGATCTGGTATGGGGGGTGTCCATGGACCATTCAATGGCTATATAACATCTCATTTGGAGCCATAACCCTAATCATCCAAGAGGGCTTCAAGGGAGATCAAGAGGGTGTTGTCCAAAGAGGAAGAAGAGAGTATTGTAGCTCCGTGAACAGTACTTCGTGCAGCAAGTTCTTCATCTATCTCCAACCCATTCAAGGTACTTCTCAAGCCAACAAGCATCTATGAAGTGAAGAAGCAAGCAACCAACAAGAGAGATCAAGGAGCTTGGCTATCAAGGCAAGAAGAAGGCTACTACAACTCTCAGAAGCATACTGCATCTAGTAAGTTCTTCATCCAACTGGAGTCATTCTAGTACCATCTGAAGCCAAGAAACTTCCGATCAAGAGAAGAAGCAATTCAAGAGTTTCAAGAAGAGATCAAAGGAAGGTTGTTCAAGTGAAGAATGAAGAGTACTGTAGCCGTGAACAGTACTCCGTGCAAGGAAAGCTACATCCAATACAAGGCCATTCAAGATGAGTCTCAAGCCATTCAGGTGAAGAAGGAATCAACGCAAACATCCGGAGCAAACACTCAAGGGGAGCCTAAATCAGGAGCACTCTAAACCGTGGTCTATTTATTTTGGTGTCTTGTGCTTTGAGTTTCATATTTGTGTTTCATCATAAACTGCAAGAACTTGTGTGTGTGGGGATCATTGTTGGATCCGTGGTCGTATGTGTGTGTGTCGTATTTGATTCATGTGTGTAGGTCTTCCTTGATCTACGTGTGTGTGTGTGGATCTACTTAGATCCAGTTGTTTTAGTGTGTGGTTTGCTGCACTTGTCGCAGCGTGTGTGTGTGGTAGTGACCCGGTTGTCGGATCGTGTTGGAGTTCATCTCCGTGTGTGTGTGTGTTGGAGCTTATCTCCGTGTGTAGTTTGGGGCGCGTCCCCGTGTGTGTGTGCAGGCGTCGTCCTGCGTGTGTGTTTGGAGAGTCGTCTCCATTTGGGGTTTTACCCCGAGTGAAGCCTCACCGAGTTTGGTGAGGGGTGGACGTAGGATTGTCGCCGTTGCATCCGAACCACCTTAAAAATCACTGTGTATTTTATGTTATTTGTGTGGTTTGATTGCTTTCGTTGTATGGTCGTGTGGGAACGGTGAGTTTGAGAGAATTTGTTAATTAGTTTTCAATTGCTAATTATTGTTTACCACATATTTTGTAAAAAGCTAAAAGTTTTCCTTAAAATTGGTAAACACCCAAGTCACCCCCCCTCTTGGGTGTCATTGATCTCGGGACTTCAAATTTTTCATAATTTTTCATGAAGTAATTCAAATAGTTTCAGAACCATTTAAATTCTACTATACATAGAAAATTAAATGAATATATCCACAATAATCATAACATTACTAAAAATTTACGGCACTTTGGTTAAGATAGTAGTATAATATTTAAGAAACTTCACTATTTTTTATTTAGTATTTATAATTTTTAAAATTTCATATGAGATTCTAAAAGTTACAACAATAATTTTTAAATAGAAAAAATTATTCAAAATGTTCACAATGACTGAAATATACTAACAATTAACTTATAAATATCATATAGCAGTTCTGTAACATTATCATGATTTTTCACAGAATATTAATATTTATTTAATTTTTTAATTATTTGATCAAACATTAAAAATTATATATGTCACGGTTAAGTAATCACAATACTATGAAATTTTAATCAATTAGTTATTACATGCATTTCGGTCTTCTGGTTAAGTTTTAAAATTTTCTACGTAATATTTCTATTTATTTCATAATTTTATACTTCTAATAAAATATTAAAAATTCTGTAATTTTACCTACGGACATCTATAATTATTGGTATTTTAAGAATACTGCTCACACAATGTAAGAACCATACTGTGAAATCTTAAGATTTTTAAGAACAGGATATATAATTTCTATATAATTATTTATTTATTTATCATATATTAAAAATATATATTTTTTAAACCGAATATCTAATGGAGCGAAGGGAGAGTGCACCCCCATTCCATAGGAAGGGAATGTTCCCACTCCACCAACCCTATCATTACATGCATTATTTTATTGCTATACCAAAAGAGATATTGTTCACAGGAGGGACAAACCTCTGAGTTACAATGAGGAGAAAGAAAGATTGAAACTAACTATACATGCCTCCTGTGAACGTTCGGAATGCCATTAGCATCAGCTATGGCGTAACATTTAGCTAACATGGGTAGCTCTCTTGTTGAACTAAATTCAGAATTGCCTCCAATGAGAACGGCATAATTTGCAAGGGCATCGGCCACCTGATTTGCTTCTCTGTATATGTGGATTATGGGGCAGTCAAGGGTGTAGTAAATATGAAGCAAAGAATTCCACCAAGGGAGCAAAGACCATGGAGGGTCTTTTTTCTTGTTCAACAGCTCCACCAAGATCTGAGAATCAGTGAAAATAGCAAATAACCGGATGTTATGTAGTTGTGCTAGTCTAAGTCCATCTAAAAGAGCTCGCCCTTCTGCCACCATATTAGAACCAATCCCATAATAGTAAGAAAATCCCAGCTTAATTTGCCCATGAGGATTTCTGAAGCAACCTCCACCCCCTGAAGGGACGGGGTTTCTTTTGCTCGCACCATCCACATTTAAGGAGAAATTTATATCTGGGGCCTTCCATCGGACAGTGAAACATGCCAGCCGATTGTAGTTGATTGTAATACCATAGCTCTGCAGAACTTGCAAGAAATCAGTGCTAGTACCCTGCTTAAATCTGAACTGGTTCACTATTAGATTAGCCTCTGCTATTATCTTATCTGAGATTCTTGCAAAGCTTATGCTGTGACCTTCATATCTAGCTCGGCATCTGAATTTCCAGATCTCCCAGGTAATGATTATCGACATCAGCATAGAAATGAAGCCTTTATGTTTGTTAATGGCTGCCCCATTAATGATTGAACTCAGCCTGCTTCTAATATTGTTATCTTCCATTCGAGTATTAATCAACAAGGCAAATTTACTCCATAAAAACTTTACCAATTCACTTTTAACAAATAGATGGTCTGCATCCTCAGAATCATGAGAGGATGTGCAGCAGACACAGCAGGAAGCCAGATAAATACCTCTAGTTTGGATTTGACTATCAACTGGGACTGCTTGTTTCAGAATTTTCCAACAAAAAAGAGATGCCCGAGGAGGGAATCTTTGATTCCATATTTTACTGAACACTGAATCAGAGCTGGCCGCTTGTCTCTTAATGTAATTGTAGGTAGATTTAATAGTGAATTTACCTGAATTGGTGAAGGACCAAATTGGAATGTCATTTCCATTTTGGATAACAAAACCTTGAATGTCTACCCGCAATTGCTGATCTACCAGTTTTTTCCAGACTGGGTGTTGAGGATTTGTAATAGCAGCTTGAACAGAGCAATCTTCATTTGAAGAGTTGTTTTGAATGGAGAGGGTGTCAACCAGAACCTTTCCCTTATACCAATTGTCTTTAAGAAAGCTAGTAGCTACTCCATCTTGGACAATTCTCCGATAGCCTGCCATAAGAAAGGACCGGGCTTTTTCAAAATCATTCACCTTTATGCCAACTGGAAATGGATTTTTGCAATCTGAAATATGCAATCCATGAAGGTACTTGCTTCTAGCAAAGTTTGCCCAAAGAGAGTTACTGTGTAATGAAAGCCATATCTGTTTAACATATAAACACATCTGCAAATCAGGTAAGCTGCGGATTCCAAGGCCACCTTCAGATGTTGGGTAGCACATTTTTTCCCAAGAAACCCAGTGTTTTCTGTGGGCAGTTTCAAAACCCTGCCAGAAGAAGTTTAAACAGATTTTCCCAATTTGACTGAGGACAGTATAGGGGATAGTAGCTGCACTCGCAGTGTACAATGGAATGGAAGCCAACACTGAACGGATGAGAACCAGTCTGCCAGCCTATGATAATAGTTTGCTTTGCCAGCCTGCAAGCTTGGCACTGATTTTGTCCAAGAGATATTTAAAGTGAGGGCATTTAGTTCTTCCTTTGAAAAGAGGAACTCCCAGGTATTTGATGCTGCCAGATTTATATTGATAACCAGATAATTGTCTTATACGATCAATGGAGCTGTGAGGCATCAGTTTAGCCACCATGAAACAACTTGTTCGGGCATTAATCCGCTGGCCAGATGATAGTTCATATCTTCCCAAAAACAAGAGCAATTGTTTGATGGATTTTACTCCACCATTCATGAAAATAATTGAGTCATCCGCATAAAGGATATGTGAAACAGGTTGGACACCACGAGAAATATGAAAGTGTTTGCACTGACCTGTTGCAAATAGATGACTTATGCCCTTGCTTAAGACTTCCTCCGCAATAATAAATAAGGCAGGAGCTAATGGATCTCCCTGCCGGACTCCTCGTGAAGATTTGAAGAAGCCATATTGCTGCCCGTTAAAAGATATGGTAAACCAACAGTTGACTAGCATTTGAGCTATAAGGGACACAAACCTGTTAGAAAACCCGAACCCTTTCAATACCATAAAGATGAAGTCCCATTCAATTCGGTCATAAGCTTTGGCCATGTCTAGTTTTAGAAGCATATTATGTCCTCTTACAGGTCTGTCTAATTCCATAAACATTTCCTTTGCCAGTAAAAAATTTTCCGTGATTTGTCTACCACAAATGAAGCCGCTCTGTTCACTGGAAATGATGAGGGGCAGTATAGGAGGCAGCCGCTCACTAATGACCTTAGAAACTATCTTGTATGTGAAATTGCAAAGACTGATAGGTCTAAAGTATGCATAATAGTTAGGGTTCTTAACCTTCGGAATGAGGCATAAAATAGTAGAGGTAACTCCCTTAGGTAAGCCCCAACCTTGAAAGAAACTCTGCACAGCCTTAACAACATCATCTTCAATAATTTCCCAACAGTGAGTGAAGAAACCACCTGTGAATCCATCTGGCCCAGGGGAGCTATTGCCAGCTAATGAGAAAACTGAAGTTTTAACTTCATCAGCCGTGGGGATAGAGCATAAAGCTCTATTTTGGGCTTCATTGATCAGTCGGGGTATGACTGATAACAGATTTTCATCTATGATGTGTGCTTCTGATGTTAACAGATGTTTAAAGAAGTTGACAGCACCTTCTGCTAACATTTTTTGATCTTCCACCGATTGATCATCTATTTTCAGTTTATGAACATAATTCCTTTGCCTTTTGACCTTTGGATACTGGTGGAAAAATTGAGTATTCCTGTCACCACACGAAATCCATTGGACCCTAGCTTTCTGGTACCAGAAGATTTCTTCCCGATAAAGAATAAGATTCATATCTGCATTGGCTTTTTGAAGTTTCATACGGTTTTCTACTGTAGGGCTGGCATCAAAAGACATTTGAGCCTGCTCAAGCTTACCTTCGGCATCAGATTTCGCCTGATTTATATCTCCAAATATTTCTTTGTTCCAAACTTTTAAAGCTGCCTTCAGCTGTTTTAGCTTCACCTGAAGGGAATGAAAAGGATGGCTCTCCCTCTGATTTTTATTCCTCCACTGTGATTTAACAAAATCCAGGAAGCCTTCATGAGTGTGCCACATATGTTGATATTAAAATCTCCCTGGGGTAGACTGCGCTGGCTTCATTTGTAGCAATAAAGGGGCATGGTCGGATGGACCTCTAATTAAATGCTTGACAGACATATTAAAATTGGATTGTAACCATTTTGAATTGTATAAAATTCTGTCCAATCTGGCTCTAATGTGTGAGGACCCAGCTTGATTATTTGTCCAAGTGAAGGCAGAACCAACAAAGCCCGCATCAACAAGGCCAGTAGCAGATATGAAACCCTGGAAATCAGTCATGGCAGCCATTGAAGAAAAAGATCCTCCAATCTTTTCTTCAGGAGAAACTATGCAATTAAAATCTCCTCCAATAATCCAAGGAATAGACACACCTTGGCTAAATTCCATAAGAGAATCAAACAATTCCCTTCGATTACTCACAAAACAAGAAGCATATATAGCAGTGAAATACATAGTCACAGTGTTGTTATCCTTGCATGCAACTGTTAAGTATTGTGGGTGCAGCTCTATAATGTCCAAGCAAATATTGGACTTATGAAATAACCAAATTTTGGAAGAATCTCCATTATTGCCTATGACTGAGTGAAGATTAATACGCCGAGCCACATTCTGAGCACGGTTAAATCCTATACGTGGTTCAGTTATTGCAGCTATACAAATATCTTAAACTTTAATATGCTGAGCAAGAGTACTAACTGTGGCTTTATTACCTATTCCTCTTACATTCCAAAACAAAGCTGAATTAAACATGATCAAATGAAGAATGTGAGTGAGCTGCCAATACCTTGGCTTTGGCCCTAGTCAAACGAGCATCGCTAAAAAGAACTCCAGGTAAAACTGAGACTTTAGTTGAAGTTTGATCATGAGAATGATTTTTACTGTCATTCGCTTGACATAGCATCCTGGAGTTCTCCAATGCTGATAGTTTGGAAATAGCCATGTTTTTAATGATATTCAGGTCTGAACATTGAGGAGCTGTGAACTGAATAGAGTTCTTGCCCGGAATAGCATCATTGTTAATATGGATTGAAGGAAGCTCAGCTGTTTCTGCTTTGTCCTCTGAACGATACAGATCAGCTGTGATTATCTTTTTTGCGACATTCTTGCAAGCAGGTGATGAGGGCCCTGAAAATCCTTTTAACTCCGAGGGTTCTGCTATAGGGAAAGAGCTCTGAGGGCATCTTGACTCTTCTGTGAAATTATTATCCTTATCAATGAGTTTATCTTTAACTATATCTTCCACAGGTTCCGAGTCATCAGAAATCTGAATGAGAGCTGAGTATATGTTAGTGTCCTTTTCTATTACCTTTGAACCAGAGGTTGGCATCGTTAGCATCCGAGGCCTATATTCCTGGCGAGTAACTTTCTGCACTATAGTAGAGGTGTCATTGAATAAAGGGTGCTTACGCACTAAGTTCTTGCTCTGTTTCTTCTTACATTCCTCCTTCTTGTGCCCGATCTTGTGATAAAAGGAACACAAATATGGCACTCTATGATAGCTAATTCGCTGCCAGAAACCTCTGCCATCCATGCCAATCCATATCCGGTCCTTTCTCTGGACAGAAAGGTCAAGCTCTACGCAAACCAGTGCCTCCGAGGTATCGGTCATGGCTATTGTTGTATCATGGATCCGCATTACTGGTCCGACATTTCCTGCAATGGATCGGAGCATATCCTCCTGATAAAAGTTGATAGGTAATAGCATGATCCAAAAATAATGAAACTTTTTCTACATGTGGATCTCACAGTAATATGCATTCCTACAATTTGTGGCGATTTTATATCACCCATTTAACCTTTTAGTATAATTAAACACATTTAAGATGATATTCAAATATTTTTAAATGAGAAAATAATTTGAATCAGACATCGAATTTTTTACAGAGAGCTTAGAATATCAAATCACATGATTCTGAAATTTTTATAAAGTTATCATGTACCGTTGCTAATTATAGTGTATTAATCACACTATTTTACCCTTAATCACTTACCTTAACACTAATGATTTCATAGTAATTCTACTAAGATATGATCACACATGATACAATAAAGATATATGGATTTATTTGTCTCTATATATGCTGATTAACACACATTAAATCATTTTTAGATATGTTAATCATGCTAATTAAGAGAAGTAATGTAAAATCCCTTATCTTAATGATGGTTAAACACCTCCTTAATTAGTCCTACACTCTCTCCTTCTGCACTTCACGTGGTCAAGCTCCAAGAGGAGCAAATGAAGCCCCTCTCATGGCTAGTTATATGGATTTTCCTCTAATCAATATTAGCCTTTGATTTTAATCAAGGGTGGAGATTTAATCACTATTTTAATGTTATTTAATTCATAATTTGGCATTCAAAACTTCACCAACTCACTCAGCCCATTCTTTTGACTATCTCATATTTTTTTCTTTTTTTTATATGACTAAATAAGAAGCAAAGGGATTAAACTAATGAGAATAAGTTTAAAAAAATAGCCGCAGTCGGCCGGGAGGGGAGGCGCCCGCGCGCGGTCGCCCGCGCACCTGCCCCGTGCTCGCGCGCGTGGGCGACTTCCCGCCCAAATTTTTTTTATTTTTTTATTCTTTTTCATTTAAGTCCCTTTTTCTTCTTTTTTTTAACAATAGCCCCCTTTGTATTTTTTTTCATTTAACCCCTTCATTTTTTTGTTTATTTTTTTCCCACTTAACCTTCAAATCTCTTTGTTTTTTTACAAAGACTGAAATAATTATAAGAGATAAATAATTTAAACATTTAGACATAAATAAATATATTTTTATTAATCAAATAAAATATTAAACTATAAATTCGTAGGGCATCACAAGCAGTGCCATCTTGAGTGACCTTTTTGAAAATATGGTAGGGTTGTGATGAGTGGTCGAATACCACCATATGTATCTAAGGAGAGATGACGAGGGGACTATAGTAAAGCAAGTAAACTACATATATATATGGTCGAAAGGAGAAGGGGCGAGTCAAGGAAGATTTAGGGAGATAAGTGTTAGAATAGTTTCGTATTAAAAACGGGATAAAATATAATTTACTTATATTAGTGGAGCTCTCTCCACTCAACACCATAGGGTTTTCAGTTGGATGACTCAATCTAATAAAAATTAATATGGTATCAGAGCCCATTGTCATAATCTAGGCCACACATCTCGTATTTATTATGATCCATGGGATATAGGTTTAAATTGACCTGCACTCGGGGGAGTGTGTTAGAATAGTCTCTCAATCAACACCTTAAGATTTTGAGCTGAATGACCTAATCTAATAAAATTTAATAATAAGTAGGCAGAGACTTGAAGGGTCTCCTAGCAAAAGAGGAATGAAAGGATTTAGAAAGAGAGGAAGGTAAAAATGGGAGGAGGGGTGACAACTAATGGGGGGCAGCAAAGGGGGAATGGAGGGTCAAAGAGGTGAGGGGTAAGGAAGGTGAGGGGTCGCCGCGATGATGATGTGAACTGCTAGTTGATCCAACACTAATTCCACCATGATGGCGATAACATTTTTATGGTGGGTATTTGGGGATAGCTCTCACCTATTTCACGATGGACCTGACACGAAAGCTTACATACCACCCAATAGGGACTCTAAGTTGATTTGATCGGATCCTGAGAAAGCTCTATGAGGATCTACTATGGCATTGATGGATAAAATTCAACCAATCTATAGCTAAAAAAGTGAACCCTACCGTCCACTACACCACCACCTCTCATCGTTACCCGCCAATATTGTTCATCACTATCATCTATCCTTCACTGCCACATTGTGACACCTCCAATATCTAAAATTATAAGGGATGATGGATAGTGAGAAAGAGTGACAGCAATGGTTGGTCTAATAGCCCCCAACGAGAGGAGTTCGATGATGGCAATGGGCAATGACAACATTTGAGCAGCAAAGGTCATAATTTTGTAGAAGAAAAATTTTGGTCAAGAGATCTGAACCATTAATCTCGTCAACACATCTCATTGATAGTCATAGTAGAGTCACTTGATCGTCAGCAAACTATGTAAGATAATCACCAGAGCCCCGGGCATTATCTCAATGGCATTTCTTTTACACTTAAGACAACAAGAGTACTATTTTACATGGAAATAATGATGTGGACACGTTGATGATGAATTAGATTTAGAATTTTCGTGTATCATTAGCATGTTTGTTTGCATTGTTGATTTCAGATTTTAGATTTATCAAGTGATTTGGATTCATATGTTGGACCTTTCCCCACTGACTGTAATCAATGTTTATTTACATCAGCGTAAAGTCTGAACACCTTTGATAATTAACTATCAAAGAATGTCTTTTGCCTTTATATTCGTTGTGGCATGAAAAGTTCTACCTAATGGGCATGATGTTAATGATCACCCACTAGAGAGACATGCTCTTGACGTGACGTTGAAGACTTTCATTTCTTGAATATATGAAAGTTGAATTACAATCAATTTTTGCAAGACTCATACATTTGGTCCTAATTAAGTAACCAAGTCTTTGGGTTTGCATTCGGTCACGATCTGATTGTTGAAAATGTGTCTATTATTTAACTTTCGAGTTTACTTCAGGCCATGATCAAACCATTGAATTTATCTTTTGGTCATGATCGAGCCATTGGATTTGTTCATGGTCACGATCGAACTATTGGATTTGTTCTTGATCACGATCAGACTATTGGATTTGGTCTGATCATAATGATGATCACTATTGGCACATTGGATCAGCTTCCGATCAAGATTTGACTGTCGAATTTGTTCCTAGTCAAGATCCAACTATTGGATTTGAATTTCATCACAATTGAACCATTGGATCGCCAATATGATCGCTATCGATCCATCGAATCAACTTTTAACCAAGATCTAGCTGTTGGATTTGGTCCCAGTCAAGATCCGATCGTTAGATTTGAATTTTGTGGTGATTGAACCGTTGGATTGCCAAGATGGTAACTACTGGTCCATCGGATTAGCTTACGGTCAAGATCTGACTATTAGATTTGTTCCTAGTCAAGACCCGACCATTGGGTTGACTTTCGATCATGATGATCATCTCATTGACTTAGGTTGATGTCTTACAAGGCACAAGGTAGGGATATATTTGTAATTTATGGAGTTTTCACGATGTGTATGCAATTGTTGGACTTTTATGGGTTTGTATGCAATTACTGGACAAACCAAGGTTTGTATGTAATTTCTAGATAGGTCAAAGGCTTTTGTGTCGACCAAAATAGAGGGCTTTATGTAATTTATAGATAGATAAGGGTTTTAATGTAATTTTTCGACAAACCAGGGACTTTTGTGTAATTTCATCCAGAATAGGGATTTTTGTGTAATTTCGATCAGAATAGATACTTTTGTGTACTTTTGGTCGATAGTAGGCTCTTATGTGGAATTTCAACAACAATAAGGGCTTGTGTAATTTCAACCAAATATTGACTTTTGTGTAATTTCATCCATAATAGGGGGTTTTGTGTATTTTTGGTCGACATAGGGGATTTTGTGTAATTTCAACCAACAAAGGGGCTTCTATGTAATTTCGGCCAGAGTGGGGGCATTTGTGTAATTTTGACCACCGACATGCAAAACATGTGGGAATTACGGCTTGCATAATGTATATGTGTTACATCTTGCAGAATTCATGCGTGTTACGGCTTGCATAATCCACTCGTATTTTATGGCTTGCCGAACCCACATGTGTTTTGCGGCTTTCAAAACCCATGTGTGTTTTATGGCTTGCAGGGCATATGCATGTTTCACGGCATACTTTCTTCTTGCAAATAAATTACATAAAGGTAGGGGTTTGATAATGCGTGTTGTCTTAAAGAACCAAGTACAAGCGCAAACTCATTCATAGGCCGAGGTTTAATACCCTACACTGCGTTGAGGAACAAAGAGCAAAGCATAAGTCGGGAGTCCTGTGGATTTCTTCCTCTTCTTAGCTCCTCATTCGCCTTCACAAAACACAAGGTAAATGCTACCATCTCGCCAAGGCACAAGAAACATAAAGAAACACAAAGAACAAACACACCGGACACTTGATGCTCCAACTTCTAAAAACCCCTTCTTGTGGCTTTTATGCTTGGTCTTGGGGGGTGGTTTATAGGGGCTTGAGGGCGGTTCCAGTCTGAGTACTCCCCCTGGGTGTGCGCAAGTCCGGGTGGAGACTCTAAGCTAGTCCGAGTACTCCTCCCCTCGCTTGGGGTGCGTGTAAGTCGGGTGGGCATTCCCACCAAGACAGGACCTACCTTCCCTCTCTTGGGGTGTGTCCAAGTCCAGGTGGGGAAGCCAGCCAGTCAAGGTCTCCCTCCCCTCTCTTGGCATGTGTGCAGGTCCAGGTGGAGGGTTCCAATTAGGGATGTCAACGGGTCGGATACGGTACGGATAGTGGACTATCAGTATCCGTATCCGATAAGGAAGAACTGTATTCGTTTGCTGTTCGTTAAGTATTCGGAAAGTGGTGTATCCGAAAACCGTTATCGAGTATCCGAAAAATACGGTTAACAGACGGTTAGCGGATAGTTACCGGACATAAAAGTACATATAAGATTTAAATTTAAGATATAAATTAACTCAATTAGAAAAAAAATTAAATTGAAAAGAACAATCCATATGATAAACAAACACATTTCAATTTAGTTCTCATATCATCATTATTCATGAGTCAACATATAATGCAATTAAAAGTATACAAATATATAATATTATAATATCCCCAAAGATAATATGAAACATATAAAGTTTAAATAATAAAATAAACTGACTCTTTTAGACTTTAATCTTCATCGTATTCTCATTCTTTATACATATCTTTCATGAAAATAAAGAATATATTAATTTGATACTTTAAAAAATTATAAAAATATCTTGTAATTTAGAAATATTTTACGATCATGAAAATAGAAATGACTTAAATTATACACATATCTCATCTTCAATATCATTTTCTTTAAGACACTAAATTATTTGAGTCAAATACAAACTTGTTTAACGGTAACGGACGGATACGGATTCGGAATGAGGTGTATCCATATCCGTATCCGCTAAGAAACCGGATATATCCGTATTCATATCCGTTAATTTATCAGAAAGAAAAATACTATCTATTTGTTGTTCGTTAAGCTAACGAAGCGGACGGTTATCGGATTATCGGTTACCATTGACATCCCTAGTTACAATAGGTCAACGTCTCCCTCCTCTCTCTTGGCATGCATGCAGGTTCGGGTGGGGAACTCAGTCGATCAGGGTCTCCCTCCCCTCTCTTGGCATGCGTCCAGGTCTAGGTTGGGGGTTTCCCCACCGGGTCTTGGTGATAAGACGGTGAGGAGGGAGAGAGAGAGGGTAAGGACCCCCCTTTCGTAGGGCTATAAACGACCTACGACTTAAAGGCTTTTTGCCTTGATTTTCTTATTGGGTTTAGAGTTGGCCCCGCCACATGAGGGAGAAAGCGTTCTTTGGGTACTTTGTGCTTTATTCTTTTTGCGTCGCCCGCTGTGGAAACCAAAAAAAAAGAGAGAGAAAAAAAAAGAGAGAGAAAGAAGAAGAAAAGAAGAAGAAGAAAAAAGAAAGAAGGGAAGAAAGAAAGGGAAAAATAAAAAACAATAAATAGAAGAAGAGAAAAAAAGGAAAATGAACAGAAATAATAATAATATATATAATAAAATAAAAAAGGGAGGGTGGCCCACTCTCTTTCTCTCTCCCTTTCTCTCTCATTCGTGCACTAGTCAGAGCCTCCACCCGGCACGCTTCTACGTCTTCTACCCGGTGCACTCCTGCCACCTCTGCCCGATACACCTATGGTGTGCCGGATAACACCCAAAAAGTTGTGCCGGACAACACCCATCGCTCCTCCATCTCCACCCCCACGCAAAGCTCCCACGGCACACCCGTGCTATGCCGTTCCCACCTCGACCACGACATGGCCGCCGGAAATGTCACTGAACCTGCCTGTTACAATGTGCTGGGTGTTGCACCCAGTGTCATAGCACACTGTTGGTTACTATTGGTGTATGCTAAGAATGACAGGTGGGATGATGCATACGAGTTGCTAAAAAAATATATATGAAAACAAACAGGGCTTCCAACACTCACCAAGTGATTGGATTGATGATCAAGAGGGAATATGATGACGAGTCAAATTGGTAAATGGTGGAATATGTCTTTGACAAATCTAATTCTGAAGGTTGTAGTCTTGGATCGTGATTCTACAATGCGGTCTCAGAAGCACTCTGGTGGTTGGGGCAGAGGGCACGGGCTGCACGGGTTCTCCATGAAGCTACCAGGCGTGGACCTTTTTCCATAGTGTAATCGTCAAAGCAAGCTTGTATGGTCTGTGGACGTCCACAGCATGTCAGTGGGAGGTGCTCTTACTGCAATATTAATGTGGCTTAATGATGTTCATGAAAAACTTGTAAAAGGAGATGACCGTGGTCAGCTTGCAGCTATTGTTGTACGTGGGGAGATGGAGAGAAGCTCCGCAACCAGAGGATTTCACGTCGCTAAAATAGCTTATGTATTTCTGAAGGACAACATGTCGCCTACATTTGGTTTTCCTAGCTGGAACAGAGGCAGACTCGTTTGCCAGCGTCCTCAGCTGAAACGCCTTTCACTAACCACGTCTGAGCAGTCTCCTGATGGATCTCCGAAGGATTTGTTAGTTTCCATTATAGATTGGTCCTTTCCACAGCTTGGAAGCAGAATATACAGGTCAGAGTTTGAGGGTGAACGTGCTGCCGTAAAATAATTTGCTCTTAAGCGACAATAGCCTCATGAAATTAACATGCTTTTGTCCTTTTCCACTGGAGGCTTGTGGATGCGGGATAGGTGAAAAGGGCATTTGAAACGCGTTAAGCCCAGGAAGCAGCTGATACACTTGCGCAAGCTGTAGCCCTCGAAGTTGACCGCTATTAGCTTGCTGCCTCTGGTTCCCTGGCCAGATGAACTCTGAACTCGGGAAACTTGCTGCGAACTTGATTTCTTCCCCACTCCCACCGTGGCAAACCTCCACCCGCGAGCAGCTTCGCCCAGCTCACCTCAAGCGGCACTCACCCGGTGCACTCGGCAGGCCCCTCCACCGGCACACTGCCCAGAAGGTCTCCACCGGCACGCCCTCGAGAGACTCTGCCCGGCACACCCGCGAGCAGCTCCGCTCCGGCACGCCCGCGCCTGCGAGCGCCTTCACCGGCACGCCACCAGCACCGGGCCACTCCGCCGCCCACTGCACCGGGCCAACACCCCACCGCCATCCCTCCTGGATCAGAACTGGGCTCTCTGGTTAGGGAAGGAGATGGGTAGCCTCGAACACGGACGCTTCCATTTCAAACTAAACACGGGAGCCAGAATGCCGTCAGTCGGGTTGGGCATCTGGAACGTCTTCCCCGGGATGGTCGGCGACGCCGTCATTGCCGCTGTCAAGGCTGGTTATAGGCACATCGACTGCGCAAGGGTATATGAGAATGAAAAGGAGGTCGGGGATGCTCTGAAGCACTCAATTTCCACAGGCATGGTGAAGAGAAGTGACCTTTGGATAACATCTAAGCTATGTGATTATTCCCCCAAGGGTGTTTCAAGAGCTCTGTCTAAGACACTGCAAGACTTGCAGCTAGACTATTTGGACCTCTATCTTATGCATTGGCCCATTCGAACAATGCCAGGTTCACGTGGCTTTGACGCAGAAGTAATGCTCCCACCTTGCCTGGCCGATACATGGGGTGCCATGGAAGGTTTATATGCATCTGGGCAGGCCCATGCTATTGGAGTCAGCAACTTTTCTACCAAGAAGTTACAGAATCTACTGGCAATTGCAAAGGTACCACCAGCCGTCAATCAAGCCGAATGTCACTCAACCTGGCAGCAACCAGAGCTCCACAACTTTTGCCGCTCCAAGGGCGTCCATCATCGGCATATTCTCCCTTTGGTTCTCCAGGCACGTGGTTGAAAGGTGAGATCTTGATAGAGCCAACCTTGATAGAGATTGCAGAAAAGCTAAACAAGACGCCTGCTCAAGTTGCCCTGCGCTGGGGAACCCAGAGCGGCCACAATATCCTCCTATGCATGCAGGCTGACAACTCAGAAGAGGCCATCAAGATGGTAAATGAGAGCAAACACAAAAAACAGAGCATCTATATTCATCGCAGCGGGGTTTCTGCAAGGAAATTCTAGAATGAGATTGAAGTAGGACAGGCTGGCATCAACGTTCCAATTCTAGTTCTGTTGGCATTCTTCCTATTTACTGGCCCCATGGCATCTTCTGGAGGCGACCTGAACTTGTACGGTAGGGTTGGGGTACAGTTCTTCACACAGGTTAGGACAATTACCCAGCAGTGGAAGGATTTGCCAAGCCAAGGAGTGTCATTGGCCATGCCCACATCCCAGAAGTCATAAAAGGCACAGCCACAAGCTTTTCATCGGGTGGGAGAATGCTAATCCGTTATTAGGCACATCAGATTTTGACTTAAATGCAGAGTGCCGCGGGAATCTCAGGAAGCTGGCCGCTGAGAACTAATAACCAATGGGCCGTAGCGTTTAACCGGTGGAAGGGCACTTAAACGGTGGGAAGCTCACAGCCGGCAGCAGAGGAGTATATCCGGTGGCGATAACTTTAACCGATGGAGCTCGAAGCACGGTATATCTGGTACGTGGATGTCCTATAAGCGGTGGCCTCCTGCACTCCCATCCGGTGGGTGGCAGCAAGATGACAACCGACAGAAGTGCTCATCATCTGGCAGCTCACTTTGGCCGGCACGCCCCAAACAGGCTTTGGCCAGCACACTCTTAGGGTGCCCCATCCGGCACGCCCTCAAGCGGCTCCATCCGGCACGCTTGCTGCTGGCCTCCACCGGCACGCTTGCTGCTCACTTTGACCGGCACACCCGAAGTGGCCTTTGGCCGGCACACCTGCAGGTGCCTCCACCCGGCACACTTGCCGTTCACTTCACCCGGCACGCCTCAAGTGGGCTTCACCCGGTAAGGCTGGCAGCCCTCCACCCGGCACAGTTTATTTTCTTCTTCACCGGGGTACAGTCCAAACACCCTCAAGTGCCCCAGCGGCACACCCTCTTTAGCCTTCCACGGCACACTATCTCGTGCCCTTCAACGGCACGCTTCTTCAGCCCCCAGCGGCACACTAGCTTGTGCCCTTCAACGGCACACTTTTTCAGCCTTCCAACGGCACACTATTTCAGCCTTCCAACGGCACACTTCTTGGGTCTTCCAACGGCACAGCCTTTTGGCTTCTCAGCGGCACGCCTTGCCACCCAGTCCGGCAGAAGAAATCTAACGCCCATGCCCTAGAGATCCTTGGCGCGCAGTGGGCTGTCTGACGTGTCAACCGGAGATGAAGGCACGCAGGCTACCTCCTGCCACCGAGGACGAGAAAGTCAAATCCCCATTCAATGTCCGTCACTTCTGCCTCTGCCGTTCGTGTTCAAAGGCTCCTGCCACTGGGAGTATAAAAACCCCCTCTCTCCGACGAAAGGGAGGAGGACCAGAGACGGAGAGGACACACCCGCAGAGACGAACAGAGCCTGCCACCGGGAGAAGAGAGAAGAGGAAGAAGAAGCTGCTCCGGTGTTGGAGGCTTCCCGGAGGCCAGAGAAAAGAGAGAGAGAGTAAGAGAAAGAGAGAGAGAGAGGGAGGGTCTGTGTAGTAGGGGGAGTGGGGAAGAGCAGGGAGCCGTCGCCTCTGCTCGACCCCATCTCCCCTCCTATTTCCTCTCTATGTTCTTCCTTTTCTTTTTCCCCCCTTTATGTGGCTTCGGCCTCGATGTATACCGCAATGTGCATGGCCGGTCACGGTCATCTTTCTTTATGAATGAAAGTCTACGGCCTCTTTCTTTTGGGTCTTTCCCAACCTCTCCCGAGCTATCCTACTGCATGAGATTTTGTTCATTTTCTTCTCTTCCCCGGTGTTGTAGAGTCCCTGTAGCGATGTGATTTCTCTCGTGTGATCCTCGACCCCGCGGACTCCCCACTCCCTTCTATGGCTATCTGTCGTGCCCTTTTACTTGAAGGTAGCTAGACCCTCTTTCTCCCCTTGAACACCCAACTACTAGCAGCCTACCCCTGGCCCTTAACACTTTTTTTTTCCTTTTCTTTGAATGATCTACAACCCTCCTCCCAGTCGACACATTTAGCCCCCTTTGGCCTTTGGCCGGTACACCCTACGGTAACCTCCAGCGGCACACTCTTCTGACCCTTGGCCGGCACACCCCGTTTTGGCCTTCAGCGGTATACCTATCCCTCCATGCCTCAGCGGCACACTTGATCCTGCCCTCCCCGGCACACCTTGGTTAACCCCAGCCCACTCTGGCCAGCCTTGGAGATTTTCCGTTCATCATTTTTCCCAGGGTTTTCTGAGGTTTTGTAAAGGTGTTGCTACCTTCGGGTGCCCACCTCCAGTTGTCGGGTTCCGCCACTCCGTGTGGGCGCGTTCCCTGTATCTCCCTTACGCCCCGGGTCAAGGGGAGATGCTGCCGAATTTTTGTCAGAAAATAACAACACATTAAAGAAGGCAAAAGGAAGCAACAAACGAGCAGAATAATCAACGATAAAACCCTCCAACTAAGCAAGTCACTGCCGGTACTATGATAAGAACCGAACCAATCAACGGCATGACACACCGAACTTCCGATTCACGGCAAAGAGGCTGAACAGAACAAAGCAAAGGAGAAGTTTATATAAAACTACATGAAAACTAAGATAAGAAGAAAAGAAAAGCCTTAAAACACATAATTAAAGACTGACCGAACCCCTACGCTCTGATTAGCTCTTTAACGGTGCACTCTAATAACTAACGACCTTCCCCGGCACACTCTTTTAGCCCTTCCCCGGCACACTTTTTTCAAACCTTCCACGGCACACCCTTTTAGCCCTTCCCCGGCACACTCTTTTAGCCCTTCCCCGGCACACTTTTTTCAAACCTTCCACGGCACACCCTTTTAGCCCTTCCCCGGCACACTCTTTTAGCCCTTCCCCGGCACACCTTTCCAAACCTTCCCCGGCACACTCTTTCAGGCCTTCCCCGGCACGCCCATCCACCCTTCCCCGGCACACTCTTAGCTTGTCGTCACCACCCTCTCTCAGCGCTCGGGTGCCAGGGAGACAATGCCGCATTTTCACTAGGATTAATATAATAAAATAATAATAATAATAATAGTAATAAAATAATAATAATAAAAAATAATAATAAAAAATAATAAAAAAGGAGATAATGCAAGCTTCCCTTGTGCAATTAACGAATAAAAAGAAAACACCCCTCCTCCTCCATGCATGCATTAATCTGATCGCATCCAAACTTGCATAAATAGGGCCTTGTACATCGTGTGAAGACCCTCCCACGCACGCTCCAAATGCAACAAATAATAATAATAATAATAAGTAATAACAACAACAACAACAATAATAATAATGATAATAATAAAACTCATAAAAAGATAAAAAAATATGAAATACATAAATACGTAAATAACAAAAAAAATAAAAGAACGATAATAAAATAAATAAAGAAAAGAGAATATAACGCACCGGTAATAAAAGGAGAATCAATGAGCAATACAAGAAAAAATAAATAGCTAAATAAATGAATAATGATTACAATAATGAGTAGAACGATGCGGCTCTCATCATCCCCGAACCCTACGAATAGGAATATCAATAAGGCCTTCATGGGTCACGCTTAGACCTCGGGTCCGTCCCGATTATGGTCATTGTCTGACCCATATCATCGGCCTATAGCCCGCTCCCTTTGAACGCGTCTTTGGTTCTGAGATCTGATCCCGGGACACTCCCCCGGTTGCCTCTTGGCACCGGAAAGATTAATGACGCTCACGCAAGTCTTGTTTCGACCGCGGGGGGCCCACCGCAGTATGGTCACGGCTTGATCTTGCACCGAGCCGATAAATTTGTTGGTTTTCGACCGCTTTAACTGGGATTTAATTGAATATTTCTCGTTCCTCTGAACAATAAATTTGCCGTACCTCGGCATACATATGTTTCGGTTTTCCCATGGCGATTGCACTTTTCTCGAGCCGGACATTCGTCCGAACATCAAATGGTCAAACACATGACCGACATGAGCTCAAATACTTTCTTCATGCCCTCATGTGAGGACGTCAGTGCTTCTTAATATATTTTTTTTATGTAATTAATTTTCTGGCCATGAGGCCCTTTTTCTCGGCGATTGATCAAGGGTGTTCCCCTCTCTGAGGGGATGTAAATAACGTCGTGACCTTTATGGCGCGGCGGGTTTTGGTCCCGACACGAATCACACAATCGTCTGACTGAGTCAGATTGAGCGCACCACGGGCTCTTCGGAGCCCGAATAAATTGTCACTTCGGTGGCTGGCACGCCCACGCACTTAACAAATTGAATAAACCGCACGCCAATAAAACCAACAGACGAACGAAAAGTGCGTCCACAACTCTGGCACGCCCGGTGGGACCAAAACCACCCTTCATCTCTTCGCCGGGATTAAGGGCCTTATGGCCCCTTCTTAAAATACTAATTATTTGATCTTCAATTGAGAGGTTGCATTCCTGAGATCACGATGGTCGTCTCTTGCGGACCGCTTGCTGTTGCCAACCATGTCACCCGTGGCTACTTGGCCATGCCGATGCAGTTCGGAAGCTTTCCGCCCGTCGTCGGCTTCCCCAACTTCTTGGGGGTCGCGTTCGTGGAACTCCTGGAGACCCAGGAGGTGGACTGCGTCGCCACAGCAATGGCGACATCAGACAAGACCAAGGTGATGGACTGCTACGTCCACCAAGCTGCTCCTTGTGCCTCCATCAATCGGAAGTGCTCACCGGCTGCCAGGCGGGTAGCCAAGAAAAACAGCGGCATACTGCACGGCCGGTTATCTACTTTGGGCAAGTCCGTTCTTATCGGAGGAGTCCAACTGTTCTTGAATGGCCGCCAGGCCAGGATTACACCTGAGAGGGTGATCGCCGCAGTGCCAGTGCGCAACTCTTTTGAAGCATTGGCCCACATCAAGACGGACAGTGCTGAGTCCAAGACAAGGGGTCGGTTGCTCCCAAAGCCAACCAAGCTCAAGCAGATCTGGGTGCCCAAGAGAGCCCATGTTGTCCCCGCCATCCGTGGAGAACTTCTGAGGGTCCGCCAAGCAGGACCAAAGGAAGATGCACAGGCTGAGGTGATAGCCCCAATTCATCCCTCGCCAGCATTGGCTACCCAGGCCCAGTCGGGGAAGATGTCCCACCACACCAAGCTGGGGGCAAGGATTCCTGTCTTTGAGAAACCAGCTACTTTCCGAAGACCATCCACTAGAAAAGCAAAGAAGAATGGAAGTCCCCAGGCTTGCTCATGTAACACAGTCGGAACGGCCGGCCACTATGGGGATCCACCCCCGGATCATGATGAAGCCGCTAGGCTCGCTAAAGGGCTAGAACCCGCTATCGCAAGACAAGGGGCTGTGGTTACAACACAAGCCCATACTGAAACACCCGATGCGGATCTGATCACGGTGACTATAAATGTGGTCACTACTGGAAATGATGGCGAGGAACCAGCGCCTGCTTCAAATGCTCTGACGGGAGAGTAAGGTCTTGCTCCCAGCTCCTCCATGCCTGATCAGGCCACTATGATGCTCATGATGCAAAGATACAAGCAAGAAATTGAGATGCTAAGGAAACAACTCAGCAGCTTGAATGTACATGCTCTGGCTTCAAGGCAGGTCGACCCCCCTCTTGAAGCCTCACAGAGAGGTGCTAATGAACATGCAGCTGCCCTTCCAACCATGGCTTCTCAGCCGTCACTTGATCATGCTGGGGGCACGGGCCTCAACTCTACAGCCTACTCTCCCGTCGCAGGGGACGGCTACTACACCTCAACCAATGGTGCTGATGCCACCAATGACCCAACAAGCTTTATGCTGCCCGAGCCCGGCTGACCTGACAGGGGTAAATGAAACAATGATAGAGCAGATGATAGAAAAGAAGCTGGCAGATCGAGGTGGTGACGATTATGCCTCGTTCGATGCCTACAAGGTGTCGTACCCCGTCCACCATGCTGCTAAAAGGCTACCTCCCGACGTCACTAAGCCGCCGAAATTTGATAAATTCGATGGACAAGGCTCGCCAAAGGAGCATATAGCCTATTACATCAACGTGATGGGCGATCTGGCGATTGACGAGTCCTACTTATTAAAATTCTTCGGGTCCTCATTGACGGGACTTGCTTTTGAGTGGTATTCCAACTTGCCAGCTGGAGCAATCAACGATTGGCCGGACATGCAGCGCCAATTCCGGGAGCGGTTCCATATAGCCGAAAGAGAAATAACCATGGATGACCTCTATACCTCCAAGCAGAGGCATGATGAGACTGGCTTGGACTATATCAAAAGATGGCGAAATCTTAGCATGAGATGCAAACGCCCGCTACACCAAGAGGATGCAGTTCAAATATGTAAACAGAACTTGAGGCCGGATATCCTCGAGAGAATGATCGGGAGTGATATTAAGACTTTCGACCGGCTAAACAATGTGGTGGCCGAGATGGAGGCTTTCTTCTCCAGCTATCCTCACATTCCCACTTCTGCAAAGCAGAAGTCCTGCTTTGCTGATAAGCGACCAGAGCCAAAGGAAACTTGCACGGTCGACTTCAAGGAATTTGAACCCCAGAAGAACAGAGGCAAGGGGCTTGTTAGCCCTTCCCTTGCTGAACCTAATGAACCACAAGAGGGCCCGTCCTTGCGGACCAAAATGAAGAAGCTATACTCCTTCCCCAAGGAGATGACCCGGGCCTTATTTGAATGGGCCACCCAGTGCAACAAAGTCACCCTCCCAGAGCCAAAGAGGCCGGCGGATGCTAGCAAAAAGGACGATCCCCGCTTCTGCCCATATCATCAGATGATCGGGCACTCTATTGAAGATTGCTATCCATTCAAAGATGCCATTGAACGGCTGATCAGGAGAGGGGAGCTCCAGATGGGCGACCACAAGGTTGACCCTCCACTTCCTCATGAGTTGCCCGATCTTAAAAGGGCAGTCAATATGGTGTCTTTGCACCCGCTACCACCAGAAGGGTCAAGGCCTTCCGCAAAGAAGGATGAAAGGAGGAAGCTGAAGGTCAAAGGGACGGGGGTTACCCTCTCTTGCGATACATTATCTAGCCTTCCCGGCACGAGCCAAGCCGCTAAGGAAAGAAATGAGGAACCATACTGTCCACCGCCCGTCAGAGGGGCGTGCCACCATACTCTCTCTCCACATGAGAACATGGGGGCGAGAGCGCCAACTTTTGAAGCACGGGATTCCCCCGACGATGATGACGAGACGCTGCTGGCCCCGCCCGGAATCCAGACGGAAGGCAGCACTTCCAGCTCCCCTCAACCTGACCCTGCCATGGTAGCAGAACTATATCAAAAGCTTCAGGAGACTGAAGTGCTAAGAAGAAAATTAAGTGAAATGGGTCTATACCTAGCTATACCCGGACAGGCCGGGTCACCTCCCGAAGTTTCGCAAAGCGGCGCTAAGCCCCGAATGACACGTGATTATACAGGGGGCACCCCCTCTCAGCATGTTCATCATGCGCCTCCCGCGCATCTCCCGGCTCCCCGAACATGTCAGGGGGCAGCTAGCACATCTCGCGCCATGTCATCCATGGCCCCGCTTCCACAACCGACTGGCTCGAGCCGCGGCTTTTCGACTCCGCCAATAATGAGTAAGCCGAGAATGGAGCGTGCTGCTAAACTAAAGCTAGCCGAAGAAGAGATCACCCAAGCAATATTGTATACGACCAAGCAGAGGGATGATGAATATGCCTCGGATTACATTCAGCGGTGGAGGGACCTCAATGCAAGGTGCAGGCATTCGCCCAACTACCAGGACGCTCTCCAAATATGCCAGCACAACATGAAGACGCACCGCCTGCTGAGTGTGATTGGCGTCAAAATTAAATCCTTCGAACAACTGGATGATCTTGCGACGGATGTTGAAGACCTCTTGGCAAAACATTGCCCATCTACTGCTGTCCAGAATCGTGAACATAGGCTGACTGATGAGTCACCGACACAAATGGAGACAAATCCCACTGACCTTGAGGCCTTTGGGCAACGACAAAAGAAATTGAAAGAGGCGGCTAGCCCTCCCTCCCCTAAGCCCTTTGAGCGGCACTTTTCACTGAGGGGCAAAATGATGAAACCCTATTCCTTTCCAAAGGACAAGACTCGGGCTCTCTTTGAGTGGGCCCAAGAATATGGCAAAGTAATGCTCCCAGAGCCCAAGAGACCGAATGAGGCAGAAAGAAAAGAGGACCCTCAGTTTTGCCTATACCATCGAGGGCTGGGGCATTCTATTGAGGACTGCTACATATTCAAAGACATCATAGAAGGCCTGATTAATTCGGGTGAATTGCAAATGGGCAAGTATAAGGTGGAACCACCGTGCCCTCACCAGATGCCTGTCTTTAAGGCGGCAGCTAACAGGGCCTCTCTGCGTCGGTCGGAGCAACACAAGCACTAAACGGTGCCTCGGGCCCCATGTGCTCCCTCTACCATCTGTTCACATGACTTTTCATGAAGAGAACAAGCCACCCTGTGTAGGGATTTACTTCGAGCAGCTTCTTCACTTATTCACCCCCGTCCTGGGGGCACCTTGAGCTGTTATGTCATTTGGGTGTCTACGTGCCCCGCTGAACCTGTAAGGGCACTTGGGCAGCTTAACAGTCAGCTGAAGAAATGGAAATACCATGAGTTGCTTAAGGCCCACCGGGTCTATAAATGTTTGGGGTGACAACTTGCTGCGAGTGCTGTCCGTATGATAGCCGACTTGAATCCCTCATTCGCAGGGATCATTCGCCATGCTTTATGCCAAAAAAAATGAAGAGAAGAAAAGAGAACAAAAAGAAAAGAAAAGAAAGGAAGAGCAAGAGAAGAACAATAAGAAGAGAAGAAAAGAGCACAGAAGAGAGAAAAGATGAACAGAAGTACAAAGAAGGGAGGTGTCACCGGTGTTCATCAATCCCACCTCTCAACGATCCTTCAGCTTTACAACCTACTCTCAAGGCCCGTTGGCATACACGGCTTGCCCTCTTGATGTCTCTTGGCTTCGATAGCCCACTTTCCTTATTTTTGGCTCTTTGCAGCCCGCTTCTTAACTTCGGCTCTGGTAGTCTGCTTCCTAAATTTCAGCTTTCGCAGCCCGCTTCCCTGATTTTGGTCTTTATGACCCGCTTCCCAATCTTTGGCTCTTGTAGCCCGCTTCTCGAACTTTGGCCTTTGTCGCCTGCTTCCCAATTTTGGCTCTTTGCAGCCCGCTTCTCAACTTCGGCTCTTTGTAGCCTGCTTCCTAATTTCGGCTCTTGTAGCCTGCTCCCCAACTTCGGCTCCTTGTAGCCTGCTTCCTAATTTTGGCCTTTGTAGCCTACTTTCCCCAACTTCGGCTCCTTGTAGCCTGCTTCCTAATTTTGGCTCTTGTAGCCTGCTCCCCAACTTTGGCTCTTTGTAACCTGCTTCCCATACTTTGCCATTTGTCGCCTGCTTTTCCCACTTCGGCTCTCACGGCCCGCTTCCCAATTTCGGCTCTCGTAGCCCGCTTTCCTAACTTCGGCTCCGTGCAGCCTGCTTCATGAACCTCGGCTCTCGCAGCCTGCTTCCCAATGTCGGCTCTTGCAGCCCGCTTCCCGACTTTCGGCTCTCGTAGCCCGCTTTCCCAATTTCGGCTTTTATAGCCCGCTTCTCAGAATCTCGGCTCTCGCAGCCTGCTTCTCAGAATTTAGGCTCTCGGAGCCTACTTCCCAAAATTTTGGCTCTTGTAGCCTGCTTCACAAACCCTAGCTCTCGAAGCCCGCTCCCATATTTTGGCTTTTATAGCCTGCTTCCTAGTATCGCTTGGCTCTTATAGCCTGCTTTCCCGATTTTAGCTTTTGTAGCCTGCTTCCCCAATTTCGGCCTTCGCAGCCCGCTTCCCAACTCTTGGATTTTGTAGCCTGCTCTCAACTTTGGCCTTTGGTGCCTGCTTCCCAACTTGGCCTCTGTCGCCTGCTTCCCAACTTGGGCTTCCACAACTTGCTTTCCAAATCTTGGCTCTTGCAGCATGTTTTCTGTAATTCTGGCTCTTGTAGTCTGCTGCCCGGCCTCGACTCTTGCAGCCGCTTCCCTAATTTCCTTTCGGCCCTTCGTGGTCCGCTTCCCTAATACCTTTACTACCGCTACACTTATACGTAACAATAATATTCTCTTATGCAAAAAAAACACCAAAAAAAATAAAAGAAAAAAGAACAACAACAAAAAAAAACACAACAATAACAAAAAACAACAAAAAAAAAGAGAAGAAAGAAGAGAATGCCTGATTGCCCTGTTTGCATGCTTGCTTAATATAGAATAAGACACCTCCTTGAAATTTTCTAGGACCGTGTTTCCTTGCTAAATAATAATAATATCGCCCCGATTTCGGATGCACGGGCGTCACGGCGCACGCTCGAAGGGAACCCATTTATGGCAGGTGCACACGTCAAAGGGAAGAGTCATGGCTGAATCGCTAAGCCCAACTCATAAAATAAACCTGAGGCAACGCTCCCACACTTAGCACTTAATGTGTTCAATAGCCTTCGACTATAGGGATTACCCGAATTTCTTCTTAGCACTCTACGGAGACTTGAAATCCTGCACTCGCGTGAAAGGTAATCGTGAGGAAAAAGTTGCCTACCCCCACTGTAAAAAAAAAGGGAGAAAAAAATGATGCAAAAAAAAGAGAGAAACGTGAATCCGAGTAGCCGGGAACCCCCATTGAGACATATGAGGAGACTCGCGTGAAATGGTGAAACGAATTGCAATAAGGATGAAACCTATTAGCCGGGAATCCCCATTGAGACATATGAGAAAACTCGCGTCGAACGGTGGAATCCACAATAGAATTATAATAAGGACGAAGCCTAGTAGCCGGGAATCCCCATTGAGACACATGAGGAGACTCGCGTCGAACGGTGAAATCCGCTAGCAAAATAAACAGATGGGGGCTGTGTGAAGCTACCGAAAGTCGAAAGCCTGAAACCTATGTGTAGGCGCTAGAGCGATCCTCGAGTGTTACTTGGAAAGCTTGCATATCCCTATGGTTGGGGCTCTTTGTTCACACATTTGCACTGCCATGCCGTAGAGAATTGCCTCGGGTGAAATGCGTGAATTTAAGCTATGCGTGCAAGACATGCGATATCCTCTTGACGGGTGCACCACCCCTCAATTGTGCCTCGCGGCCCACACCGCATCTACGAATTACGGGCGACATCCATATCCTATCCCCTATAGAGGGAGCTGCCTTACTTATATCTATGTTATGCCTACTAATGAATGCCTGCATGCTTGAATAAAAAATAATAAAAAAATAAAAAAAATAATGTGTGTATACAATAAAATCAATTTCGGCTATCGCAGCCTACTTTCCCAGCTTTGGCTCATAGAGCCCAATCTTGGCCCCCCTTGGCCTACCTCTTGCCCTTGCGGCTCGTTAATCTCCCAACTCCGGCTTCTGTAATCCGCTTCCCCGATTTGGGCTTTCACATCTTACGCCTTAATTTTGGCTCTTGTAGCCCGCTTCCCAACTTTGGCTCTTGTAGCCTGCTTACCTCGGCCCCCATGGCCCGCGTTCCCAATTCTGGCCTTCACGGCCTACTTCTCAGAATTCGGCCTTCATGGCCCGCTGCCCATAATTTCGGCCTTCACGGCCCACCTCCCAACTTTGGCTCTTGTAGCCTGCTTACCTCGGCCCCCATGGTCCGCTTTGCCAATTCTGGCTCTCGTAGCCTGCTTCTAAGAATTCGGCCTTCACGGCCCGCTTCCCATAATTTTGGCTCCTGCAGTCTGTTTCCCTTTGGCTTTTATGGCCTGCCGCCCAATATCTTCGGCTCTTGCAGCCTGCTTACCTTTGACCTTCGCGGCCTGCTTCTCAATTTCGGCTCTCATGGCCTGCTCCCCGATTTGGCTCCCGCAGCCTACTTCCCATAATTTCGGCTCTCGCAGCCTGTTTCCCGATATCTTTCGCCCTTGCAGCCTGCTTCCCAGAACTCGGCTCTCGTAGTCTGCTCCTGATAATTCGGCCTTTACGGCGCGCTTCCCATAATTTCGGCTCTTACAGCCCGCTTTCTAATACCTTTGGCTTTTATGACCTACCTCCCTAATTCAGCTTCCATAGCCTGCTTCCCAACTTTGGCTCTTGTAGCCTACTTACCTCGGCCCCCATGGCCCGCTTTCCCAATTTCGGCTCTGGCAGCCTACCCCCCCCCCAAATTTCGGCTTTCATAGTCCGCTTTCCTGATTTGTGGACACTAAATAAATCCTCACCCCATATTTACGTGCAGGGGAATATAGAAGAAGGGAAGAAGAGAAAATAGAGAAGAAAAGAAAGAAAAGAGACAAAGAGACCAACAAGTCATGTCAGCCCCCGGTGCCCTATTGGCACTGGCGAAGAGACCAAGAGATCAACAAATCGTGTCAGCTCCCGATACCCCGTCCCACCGCGCTTCTGATACCTCCCGGCTCTAACAGCCCAATCTCAACTTCGGCTCCCATAGCCTGCTGCCCAATTCTGGCCCATGTGGTCTGGTCTCTTGATCTCAATCTCGGTATGTGGACATGCTATCCTTATCATGATAAATCTCTTAGACGGGCTACACCCGCAGGCCCCGCTCTGCTCATCCTTCACTCGCGTCACCCGCTGGTGGGGGGCATTTGTGGACACCAAAAAAAAAGAGAGAGAAAAAAAAAGAGAGAGAAAGAAGAAGAAAAGAAGAAGAAGAAAAAAGAAAGAAGGGAAGAAAGAAAGGGAAAAATAAAAAACAATAAATAGAAGAAGAGAAAAAAAGGAAAATGAACAGAAATAATAATAATAATATATATAATAAAATAAAAAAGGGAGGGTGGCCCACTCTTTTTCTCTCTCCCTTTCTCTCTCATTCGTGCACTAGTCAGAGCCTCCACCCGGCACGCTTCTACGTCTTCTGCCCGGTGCACTCCTGCCACCTCTGCCCGATACACCTATGGTGTGCCGGATAACACCCAAAAAGTTGTGCCGGACAACACCCATCGCTCCTCCATCTCCACCCCCACGCAAAGCTCCCACGGCACACCCGTGCTATGCCGTTCCCACCTCGACCACGACATGGCCGCCGGAAATGTCACTGAACCTGCCTGTTACAATGTGCTGGGTGTTGCACCCAGTGTCATAGCACACTGCTGGTTACTATTGGTGTATGCTAAGAATGACAGGTGGGATGATGCATACGAGTTGCTAAAAAAATATATATGAAAACAAACAGGGCTTCCAACACTCACCAAGTGATTGGATTGATGATCAAGAGGGAATATGATGACGAGTCAAATTGGTAAATGGTGGAATATGTCTTTGACAAATCTAATTCTGAAGGTTGTAGTCTTGGATCGTGATTCTACAATGCGGTCTCAGAAGCACTCTGGTGGTTGGGGCAGAGGGCACGGGCTGCACGGGTTCTCCATGAAGCTACCAGGCGTGGACCTTTTTCCATAGTGTAATCGTCAAAGCAAGCTTGTATGGTCTGTGGACGTCCACAGCATGTCAGTGGGAGGTGCTCTTACTGCAATATTAATGTGGCTTAATGATGTTCATGAAAAACTTGTAAAAGGAGATGACCGTGGTCAGCTTGCAGCTATTGTTGTACGTGGGGAGATGGAGAGAAGCTCCGCAACCAGAGGATTTCACGTCGCTAAAATAGCTTATGTATTTCTGAAGGACAACATGTCGCCTACATTTGGTTTTCCTAGCTGGAACAGAGGCAGACTCGTTTGCCAGCGTCCTCAGCTGAAACGCCTTTCACTAACCACGTCTGAGCAGTCTCCTGATGGATCTCCGAAGGATTTGTTAGTTTCCATTATAGATTGGTCCTTTCCACAGCTTGGAAGCAGAATATACAGGTCAGAGTTTGAGGGTGAACGTGCTGCCGTAAAATAATTTGCTCTTAAGCGACAATAGCCTCATGAAATTAACATGCTTTTGTCCTTTTCCACTGGAGGCTTGTGGATGCGGGATAGGTGAAAAGGGCATTTGAAACGCGTTAAGCCCAGGAAGCAGCTGATACACTTGCGCAAGCTGTAGCCCTCGAAGTTGACCGCTATTAGCTTGCTGCCTCTGGTTCCCTGGCCAGATGAACTCTGAACTCGGGAAACTTGCTGCGAACTTGATTTCTTCCCCACTCCCACCGTGGCAAACCTCCACCCGCGAGCAGCTTCGCCCAGCTCACCTCAAGCGGCACTCACCTGGTGCACTCGGTAGGCCCCTCCACCGGCACACTGCCCAGAAGGTCTCCACCGGCACGCCCTCGAGAGGCTCTGCCCGGCACACCCGCGAGCGCCTTCACCGGCACACCCGCGAGCAGCTCCGCTCCGGCACGCCCGCGCCTGCGAGCGCCTTCACCGGCACGCCACCACACCGGGCCACTCCGCCGCCCACTGCACCGGGTCAACACCCCACCGCCATCCCTCCTGGATCAGAACTGGGCTCTCTGGTTAGGGAAGGAGATGGGTAGCCTCGAACACGGACGCTTCCATTTCAAACTAAACACGGGAGCCAGAATGCCGTCAGTCGGGTTGGGCATCTGGAACGTCTTCCCCGGGATGGTCGGCGACGCCGTCATTGCTGCTGTCAAGGCTGGTTATAGGCACATCGACTGCGCAAGGGTATATGAGAATGAAAAGGAGGTCGGGGATGCTCTGAAGCACTCAATTTCCACAGACATGGTGAAGAGAAGTGACCTTTGGATAACATCTAAGCTATGTGATTATTCCCCCAAGGGTGTTTCAAGAGCTCTGTCTAAGACACTACAAGACTTGCAGCTAGACTATTTGGACCTCTATCTTATGCATTGGCCCATTCGAACAATGCCAGGTTCACGTGGCTTTGACGCAGAAGTAATGCTCCCACCTTGCCTGGCCGATACATGGGGTGCCATGGAAGGTTTATATGCATCTGGGCAGGCCCATGCTATTGGAGTCAGCAACTTTTCTACCAAGAAGTTACAGAATCTACTGGCAATTGCAAAGGTACCACCAGCCGTCAATCAAGCCGAATGTCACTCAACCTGGCAGCAACCAGAGCTCCACAACTTTTGCCGCTCCAAGGGCGTCCATCAGCGGCATATTCTCCCTTTGGTTCTCCAGGCACGTGGTTGAAAGGTGAGATCTTGATAGAGCCAACCTTGATAGAGATTGCAGAAAAGCTTAACAAGATGCCTGCTCAAGTTGCCCTGCACTGGGGAACCCAGAGCGGCCACAATATCCTCCTATGCATGCAGGCTGACAACTCAGAAGAGGCCATCAAGATGGTAAATGAGAGCAAACACAAAAAACAGAGCATCTATATTCATCGCAGCGGGGTTTCTGCAAGGAAATTCTAGAATGAGATTGAAGTAGGACAGGCTGGCATCAACGTTCCAATTCTAGTTCTGTTGGCATTCTTCCTATTTACTGGCCCCATGGCATCTTCTGGAGGCGACCTGAACTTGTACGGTAGGGTTGGGGTACAGTTCTTCACACAGGTTAGGACAATTACCCAGCAGTGGAAGGATTTGCCAAGCCAAGGAGTGTCATTGGCCATGCCCACATCCCAGAAGTCATAAAAGGCACAGCCACAAGCTTTTCATCGGGTGGGAGAATGCTAATCCGTTATTAGGCACATCAGATTTTGACTTAAATGCAGAGTGCCGCGGGAATCTCAGGAAGCTGGCCGCTGAGAACTAATAACCAATGGGCCGTAGCGTTTAACCGGTGGAAAGGGCACTTAAACGGTGGGAAGCTCACAGCCGGCAGCAGAGGAGTATATCCGGTGGCGATAACTTTAACTGATGGAGCTCGAAGCACGGTATATCTGGTACGTGGATGTCCTATAAGCGGTGGCCTCCTGCACTCCCATCCGGTGGGTGGCAGCAAGATGACAACCGACAGAAGTGCTCATCATCTGGCAGCTCACTTTGGCCGGCACGCCCCAAACAGGCTTTGGCCAGCACACTCTTAGGGTGCCCCATCCGGCACGCCCTCAAGCGGCTCCATCCGGCACGCTTGCTGCTGGCCTCCACCGGCACGCTTGCTGCTCACTTTGACCGGCACACCCGAAGTGGCCTTTGGCCGGCACACCTGCAGGTGCCTCCACCCGGCACACTTGCCGTTCACTTCACCCGGCACGCCTCAAGTGGGCTTCACACGGTAAGGCTGGCAGCCCTCCACCCGGCACAGTTTATTTTCTTCTTCACCGGGGTACAGTCCAAACACCCTCAAGTGCCCCAGCGGCACACCCTCTTTAGCCTTCCACGGCACACTATCTCGTGCCCTTCAACGGCACGCTTTTTCAGCCCCCAGCGGCACACTAGCTTGTGCCCTTCAACGGCACACTTTTTCAGCCTTCCAACGGCACACTATTTCAGCCTTCCAACGGCACACTTCTTGGGTCTTCCAACGGCACAGCCTTTTGGCTTCTCAGCGGCACGCCTTGCCACCCAGTCCGGCAGAAGAAATCTAACGCCCATGCCCTAGAGATCCTTGGCGCGCAGTGGGCTGTCTGACGTGTCAACCGGAGATGAAGGCACGTAGGCTACCTCCTGCCACCGAGGACGGAGAAAGTCAAATCCCCATTCAATGTCCGTCACTTCCTGCCTCTGCCGTTCGTGTTCAAAGGCTCCCGCCACTGGGAGTATAAAAACCCCCTCGCTCCGATGAAACACAGGGGGAGAGAGGACCACAGACGACCAGAGACGGAGAGGACACACCCGCAGAGACGAACAGAGCCTGCCACCGGGAGAAGAGAGAAGAGGAAGAAGAAGCTGCTCCGGTGTTGGAGGCTTCCCGGAGGCCAGAGAAAAGAGAGAGAGAGTAAGAGAAAGAGAGAGAGAGAGGGAGGGTCTGTGTAGTAGGGGGAGTGGGGAAGAGCAGGGAGCCGTCGCCTCTGCTCGACCCCATCTCCCCTCCTATTTCCTCTCTATGTTCTTCCTTTTCTTTTTCCCCCCTTTATGTGGCTTCGGCCTCGATGTATACCGCAATGTGCATGGCCGGTCACGGTCATCTTTCTTTATGAATGAAAGTCTACGGCCTCTTTCTTTTGGGTCTTTCCCAACCTCTCCCGAGCTATCCTACTGCATGAGATTTTGTTCATTTTCTTCTCTTCCCCGGTGTTGTAGAGTCCCTGTAGTGATGTGATTTCTCTCGTGTGATCCTCGACCCCGCGGACTCCCCACTCCCTTCTATGGCTATCTATCGTGCCCTTTTACTTGAAGGTAGCTAGACCCTCTTTCTCCCCTTGAACACCCAACTACTAGCAGCCTACCCCTGGCCCTTAACACTTTTTTTTCCTTTTCTTTGAATGATCTACAACCCTCCTCCCAGTCGACACATTTAGCCCCCTTTGGCCTTTGGCCGATACACCCTACGGTAACCTCCAGCGGCACACTCTTCTGACCCTTGGCCGGCACACCCCGTTTTGGCCTTCAGCGGTATACCTATCCCTCCATGCCTCAGCGGCACACTTGATCCTGCCCTCCCCGGCACACCTTGGTTAACCCCAGCCCACTCTGGCCAGCCTTGGAGATTTTCCGTTCATCGTTTTTCCCCGGGTTTTCTGAGGTTTTGTAAAGGTGTTGCTGCCTTCGGGTGCCCACCTCCAGTTGTCGGGTTCCGCCACTCCGTGTGGGCGCGTTCCCTGTATCTCCCTTACGCCCCGGGTCAAGGGGAGATGCTGCCGAATTTTTGTGAGAAAATAACAACACATTAAAGAAGGCAAAAGGAAGCAACAAACGAGCAGAATAATCAACGATAAAACCCTCCAACTAAGCAAGTCACTGCCGGTACTATGATAAGAACCGAACCAATCAACGGCATGACACACCGAACTTCCGATTCACGGCAAAGAGGCTGAACAGAACAAAGCAAAGGAGAAGTTTATATAAAACTACATGAAAACTAAGATAAGAAGAAAAGAAAAGCCTTAAAACACATAATTAAAGACTGACCGAACCCCTACGCTCTGATTAGCTCTTTAACGGTGCACTCTAATAACTAACGACCTTCCCCGGCACACCCTTTTAGCCCTTCCCCGGCACACTCTTTTAGCCCTTCCCCGGCACACTTTTTTCAAACCTTCCACGGCACACCTTTTTAGCCCTTCCCCGGCACACTCTTTTAGCCCTTCCCCGGCACACCTTTCCAAACCTTCCCCGGCACACTCTTTCAGGCCTTCCCCGGCACGCCCATCCACCCTTCCCCGGCACACTCTTAGCTTGTCGTCACCACCCTCTCTCTGCGCTCGGGTGCCAGGGAGACAATGCCGCATTTTCACTAGGATTAATATAATAAAATAATAATAATAATAATAATAGTAATAAAATAATAATAATAAAATAATAATAATAAAAAATAATAAAAAATAATAAAAAAGGAGATAAAAGGAGATAATGCAAGCTTCCCTTGTGCAATTAACGAATAAAAAGAAAACACCCCTCCTCCTCCATGCATGCATTAATCTGATCGCATCCAAACTTGCATAAATAGGGCCTTGTACATCGTGTGAAGACCCTCCCACGCACGCTCCAAATACAACAAATAATAATAATAATAATAATAAGTAATAACAACAACAACAACAATAATAATAATGATAATAATAAAACTCATAAAAAGATAAAAAAAATATGAAATACATAAATACGTAAATAACAAAAAAAATAAAAGAACGATAATAAAATAAATAAAGAAAAGAGAATATAACGCACCGGTAATAAAATGAGAATCAATGAGCAATACAAGAAAAAATAAATAGCTAAATAAATGAATAATGATTACAATAATGAGTAGAACGATGCGGCTCTCATCATCCCCGAACCCTACGAATAGGAATATCAATAAGGCCTTCATGGGTCACGCTTAGACCTCGGGTCCGTCCCGATTATGGTCATTGTCTGACCCATATCATCGGCCTATAGCCCGCTCCCTTTGAACGCGTCTTTGGTTCTGAGATCTGATCCCGGGACACTCCCCCGGTTGCCTCTTGGCACCGGAAAGATTAATGACGCTCACGCAAGTCTTGTTTCGACCGCGGGGGGGCCACCGCAGTATGGTCACGGCTTGATCTTGCACCGAGCCGATAAATTTGTTGGTTTCCGACCGCTTTAACTGGGATTTAATTGAATATTTCTCGTTCCTCTGAACAATAAATTTGCCGTACCACGGCATACATATGTTTCGGTTTTCCCATGGCGATTGCACTTTTCTCGAGCCGGACATTCGTCCGAACATCAAATGGTCAAACACATGACCGACATGAGCTCAAATACTTTCTTCATGCCCTCATGTGAGGACGTCAGTGCTTCTTAATATATTTTTTTTATGTAATTAATTTTCTGGCCATGAGGCCCTTTTTCTCGGCGATTGATCAAGGGTGTTCCCCTCTCTGAGGGGATGTAAATAACGTCGTGACCTTTATGGCGCGGCGGGTTTTGGTCCCGACACGAATCACACAATCGTCTGACTGAGTCAGATTGAGCGCACCACGGGCTCTTCGGAGCCCGAATAAATTGTCACTTCGGTGGCTGGCACGCCCACGCACTTAACAAATTGAATAAACCGCACGCCAATAAAACCAACAGACGAACGAAAAGTGCGTCCACACCCGCCACGGAGGAGAGGTCTTGCCTTTCACGAACTTCACTCCCACACATCCCGGGCACCTTTTAAGGGTGGAGAAAGACTTGTTTTGACTTATTCTCACAACGTAATCATGTCATCTTGAGCCGCTTGTCGTGTGTTTGTCAATTCCAGCGTATGTGACCAGTGGGATTTTGGCATGCAAAACATGGGTGAATTCTGATGTGGAAAACACACGTGGATTCCATTATGCCGAACACGCTTGAATTTGTAGTCTTGCTTTTTTGTTTGGACGATTCTTGAAATTTTCAATGGATCCATTTATTTATCAGCATTGGTTTTATACCAATTTATAGCCGTTGCCCAATCAATTTTAATCTTTATTTCCCTTGATTGATTCATGAGAAAAAATGAGTGCAATAAGGACGAAGAGACTAGATGATGTTGAAGGACATAGAAAGTTCAAGTGCTAATGGTTGCATATCTAGTATCATGGACTATGATCTCTTTATAATTTCACATTGTTATAATTAGCCTAGACTTTCCCTAACTAGCATGTGAATACTTGAGATTGGGAGGAAAATTCCTTCTCCTCTGTGGTATCTAAGGATAGTGTTATAGAAGGCGAATGAGTAAGGTGGCCATGGATGATAATCCGCTCCATGTTTCTGGGAATCTTTCCAAGTTTCTCATTAAAGATGGATTCTCCTCAAATTAACATTCTTCGAGTAATGACTCCTTCCGATTTAAATGCTTAATGGTTCCTATAGACAGTTATGTTTTTGACCTACCACCTAGGCATCATAGCATATTTGTTGCACTAAGGGGAACAATCCCATGGTTGAGTGGTTCCACACCTTCCCACATAGTTGAGAGGTTGCGTGTTTGAATCTAGACATGGGGTGGGTGAAAAATTACCTAGAGAGTAATTCCCAATTTTTTGTTATGCACCTTCCGTTTGTTTGCTGACACGTTGATTATAAGAAGATAATATGTCTATTAATGACACCATTAAGTCTTGAACTCAAGATGTCAGGTGCCCAGGTTGAGTCTTAAACCAACTGTGCTAGATTCCAACTTACCAAAAAAAATATTTGTTGCACCTAGGCCTGTCAACGGAGCAGATACAAAGCGAATATATGACTATTCGTATCCGCTCCGTTTTAAGATTCGAATAATCTTATTTTGATATGTTATCGATGAATTATTATATTATTTATCAATATTCGATTCGAATAAAAATTTTAAATTATTCAAATTATCCACTCCGATTTCAGAATACTCCACAATGGTGAATAATGCGTATTATGGGTGACAAATAGGTGTTAGTGGTGAAAAATGAGTGATAGTGGTGACACATAGAGTAATAGCGGTGACAAATAGTCATATATTCGCTTTGTATCCGCTCCGTTGACAGGCCTAATATTATATGATATATAATATTACGAACGGATATTTTACGAAACGAATATTATAATATCCGTATCCACTCCGAATCAAATTCAAATATTATCCATATCTGAAAAATGAATATGAATTCAATTATTATCCATTAATACGGATTCGAATTCGAAGCGGATCCGAATAATATCTGAATCCGTTGACAGGCCTAGTTGCACCAAGTCGTGGTACAACTATTTTTTTTCAAAAAGAATTTGCCAATATTAGATCCCATGTTAGATACATGTTTGCCAATTCAATCAACATTCTGATAGATCAAAAAAATTAAAAAGGTGAAATTATCAATATACCCATGAATAATACTCGAATTATCGATATACCCCCACTTTTATAGAATTTACTTGTAAACCCCTAAAATCTCAAACAACTTCTCATTGTGCCCCTACCATCAACGACTGCTCACGGTGGTTAATCCCAAGTGAGTTAAAAATAGTCAAATAACTAACCTACCCCTAGTTTGAAGTCCCGCGATCAATGACACCCAAGAGGGGGTGAATTGGGTGATAACAGATTTTACAAAACTTTTACCTTTTTAAAAAATATGTGATAAATAATAATTAGCAAATGAAAACTAATTAATCAATTCTCTCAAACTTTCTGTTCACACATGACCATACAACGAAAACAATCAAACCACACAAATAACACACAATGCATAGTGATTTTTAAGGTGGTTCGGATGCAACGACGGCAATCCTACGTCCACCTCTCACCAAACCCGGTGAGACTTCACTCGGGGATAAATCCCCAAACGGAGACGACGCTCCAACCACACACGCAGGACGACGCCTGTCCACACACATGGGGACGCGCCCCAAAACACACACACACACGAAGACGAAGTCTCCAACACGATCCAACAAGCGGATCAACAAGACACACACACGCTGCGACAAGTGCAGCACTATACACACACAAACACTATGATCTGAATAAAACCACACACACACGCAGATCTAGGAAGACCTACGCACACACGAATGGAATACGACGACCACACCCGACCACAGATCTAACTTGATCCACACACACACACACACACGAATGTTTGCAGTTTATATGGAACACGAATCTGAAACTATAAAGCACAAAACATCAATGTGAATAAACCACAGTTTAGAAAGCTCCTGATTTGGCTCCCCTTGAAGATATGTTGCAGATCTTTGCGTTGATTCCTTCTTCACTTGAATAACCTTCCTTTGATCTCTTCTTGAAACTCTTGAATTGCTTCTTCTCTTGATTGGAAGTTCCTTGGCTTCAGATGGTGCTTGATAGTCTCCCCCTTGATCTCTCTTTGTTGGTTGCTTGCTCCTTCAATTCATTGGAAGTTGATGGCTTCAGATTTACCTTCAATGTGTTGAGGAAGGATGAAGAACTTCAGCTCGAAGCACTGTTCACGGAGGTGCTACAGTACCCGTGAATCTCCTCCTCTAGCCTCCCTTGATCTCTCTTGATTCCCTTGAAGCATTAGGGTTTCTAACCCTCTTGTATGTGTTTTATAGCATTTGAATGGTCTATAGAAACCCCCCAGACCAGATCCACATTTTATGGGTGATTGGGTGACTTTAGGATTAAAGAAATCCATGGAGAATGGCTCTTCTCGAAGTGGAAAATAAAGTCAACAATTGATGGCTCGGGGCTGGCGGTCGACCTGTGGAAGCTGGCGGTCGACCGCTACTGAGAAACATGTAGACGGATGTTCCCTGGGAATTTCGATCGATCGCTACTGGGCTAGCGGTCGACCGCCACCGGGAGACTGGGGGTTGCTGGCAGGGGCAGTCGACTACCACCGGGAGACTGGGGGTTGCTGGCAGGGGCGGTCGACCGCCCCTGTGCTGGCGGTCGACCGCTAGCTGGGCAGACCCCGGGTTGCCCTGGTTCAGTCCGTTAACCTCTTTAGCTCTGTCGCTTAAGTCCTTTAGCAACCAGTTCTCATCTGTGGCATCAACCTTGACAGTCTTGAAGGTGTCAACTGAGTCTTTGACTTTGGGCTCTCTTGGCTATACTTCTTAGTGCATTGACCTTGGATTTGACGAGCCGAATATGAAGTGTCGAATTTTACTTGTACAAGAGATTTGCATCCTTGCTTGGGCACTATCAACAAACTTTCACTTTTGCCATCTACGCTCCAATTCTCGACATATCTGTCATGAAAGCACATCAAGTAGTTTAGTCATATAAGAGCATCAAGTAGTTTAGTCATATTAGAGTGGAAAAATATCAATGACTAATAGTGTTTAGTCATTAACAGGATGATGTCGAAAGACCCAAGTAATCACAAGATGACTCCAATGACCACAGTGGCACTACAATAAAGAGGTTATGAAACCTCTTGCTTCTTGTAAATATGAAACATCTTGCCTCTTGTAAAAATAACAAGATCACCCATGGAACAAGACCATATGACCATGCATTAAAACAATCATGTTGTAGCCTCAAAAGCCATTTGTCAACTCAATCATATTTAAACAACAACATGAATGTACACAGTCAACAAGAACATGTGCAATCAACCATATTTAGTTATCATCATGTAATCACGCATTAAGTTTAGTTATCATCAAAACCATAACTTAACAATCACAATAATCATCAAAATCATAACTCAACAATCTCCCCCTTTTTGATGATGACAAACTTATTGGTGATGACAAACTTAATGATAAATTAATTAATGATGATACAACAGAATGGATGAATGGATACAACAGAATGGCACAAATGTTCTTCTCCCCCTGTCACACACTGTCACACACAATCATCAATTTTTCTCCCCATTTAACATAATCAAAAAGTGGGATAATGCAAATCTATCTCCCACAACAACAGTATCAAGCGAGCTGGAAGAATCTAAATAAGGAAGAACAAACTTAACTCCCTGTGAAACAGCAATAGCCCATCATATCAAATCAGAAGAAGCAAGGGCAAATCATGGACGAACAAAGTAATATGATTCTAATCAGAGGAAACTAATTGGTGATTGTTCTCACAAATCAATATGACACCATCCAAAGTAAATAAAGTCAAGCATGTATTGATACCAATTGAAGGTGGTGATTGGCCTCAAAGATATAAAACAGTGGAGGAAGATGTGCACAGGATGAGATCTTCAGCATGATAGCATTCAGAATCAAGATCCCATGTCAGATTTTACAACAAACAAGAACATGAGGGCATATCAAAAAGATTTTCATTGATTTTTAAATTTTCTGATTTTTATATTTTTGGTTTGAAATGCATGAAATGCAATACATGCAAATGATGCCATATGAGATGTACAATCAAACAAATACATATATATACATGCAACACAGCTCCCCCGTACTTATTTAAGAGAGGATAGGTATAGGAAGTGTGCATGAGGGTCATGACAATCGGAATGCACATGTGTAGCACATGGGAGGTTGTGCAATCATGTAGGAGATTCATGCAATTGCTAAAACAGTCAATCAACTTTCTGAATACATATTAAATCAAATTTCTAGATGTGTAAGTGAGTAACATGAAAAATGATAGTTGCAACATGGATATTTAGTTTTTAAGATCAATACAAGAAGATATTTTACAGACTGCACTTTAATTTGAGAACAGCGTATTTGAGGCTACGCTCTATCACAATGAGTTTTCACCATCATTTTTCAACTCAACCAATATCACATGACAGTCAGAATTTTTCAAGAGTGATCAGGTTCAAATAATCCCTTTCTACGCGAGTAGACGCATGGAGCTCATGTCAGAATCCCCGGTTACTCAGAATACTGAACCATTTCACCTCATTTTGAACAGAGATATTAATCAACACTTTTCATATATGAACCATATCACGTCTCAGGTGACATGTGCCCAATTTACTCAGTGAGACCGAGCATTGCTCTATCTTTCATTTTCATTCAAGATTTTTCAGTAAGGAGAGGTAGACAGCTTTTTCCTCAACTGTCTCTTCAACATACATGCAACAAGTTTAATATCTCAAGAGTGTTGAAAATAAAATCATATATCCTCATCTTTAACACTCATTTTCATATTTTATGCATGAAGTGTGCGAATTTTATTCAACATGTATACCGAAAATATCATGAATACATAACAGTGCAACTCCCCCTAAATAGATGCACTTATGAAATATAAACTCCCCCAGAGTGTACGACATGAAACACTCCAATAATGACTCAAATGCAGCAATATTTATCAAGAGGACATAAGGCCATAGAAATGCCAAGGGATGGGGGTGAATAGCATATAATATCAAGCAAGCATGCAGAGGGAATGTGTAATGCCCCGGGTTTTTTGGATTCTCGTTCATGGGTCCCGGATCTGGTTTCTCGGAGCGTCCGACTCCGTTGTGTCCGAAATTTCATTTCGGACATCTTTCGTGTTCGGATCGGCGCGATCCGGAGTCGTTTCGGAGGCCCGGAGGCGTTCCGCGGCTTTTTCCGCGTGTGTTTTCCAATTCCCGGCGTGGGTTTCGGCTTTCCCTTCGGAACCTCGTTGCGGGTGAACCGGGCCGTTCACCTAGGCGAGTGTGGTACCGTTACGATCGGTGCGTTCCGAGATTCGCGAGGGTGTGATTTTCTATTTTTTCTGGATTTTTCTGATTTTTCGGATTTTCCTATATATACCCCCCACCCTCTCTCTTCCTCTCATTTCTCACTCTCACCCTCTCTCTCTTCTCCCACTCTCTCCTCTCACTCTCTCCTCTCCGGCGGCCGACGGACCGAGGCGGGGGCGAGGCGGGGCGATGCGGGCGAGGAGGACGGCGAGGATGGGTCGAGGATCGAGGCTCGAGGGCGCGGTGAAGCTCGGCCGTGAGTTCGTGGAGCGGTGAGGCTTCAACGGCGTTTTCTTCGTGGATCGGCGTCCACGGTGCACGAAATCTTCGGTGGAGGTAGGGTGATGGACCCCCAGCTCATGCTCTTTCTTTTCCCGCAAGTTTCGTAGGCTACGGTGAGCCGAGCGGGCCAAACGGGGTGATTTGGGCAAAATACATGTTTTAGGGCTTGTGGGCCGATCTCCCGTTTCATTGCGTTTTAGGTCGATCCGAGGCCATAGATACATGCTAGGGGCTACTGGGGAGCTTCCCCTATGTTTTCCCCTTCATCCGTGGATGATTGGGGCGTGGCGTGGATTTTTGGGATTTTCCCGCCGTTCTCGGTTTTCCGAAATGGTCCCGGTCCACCAGAAACCGCGTTCATTGGTCGCGGTCTTGGGAGAACCGCGTTCATCCTTTGTGTTTTGATGGAGGCATCACCCACGACTCCCTTTGGCTCGGGTCCACTTCTTCACACTCGGGAGCTAGTTGAGTTTGGGCCTCACTCTATTAAGGCCCCTTATCCATTTTGTAGTTTTCTTTTGAGTCATTTTGATGTATTTCCATTTTATTTGAGTCATTTCCCTAAGTCTAGCACTTATTTTTCTATGTTTGGTATCATCATGATGTCTAATGTAAGCTATTGGGCCCCATTCGTTGGACTAGGCCCATTAGCACTCCCAACCCCCTTGGTTATTTGTAGTTGTTTATTTTGTCAGGGACTTATTGTACAGAGTGGGTTGCCTATATATAGGACCCCACTCCCCTCATTTGAAGTTAATGAATGATTACATCCTTTTGAGTTAAACTTGCCATTTGAGTTCAAATTGGAGTGATTCCTCTAGTTTTTGGGTGAGAGACCCTAGGGGAGAGATTCCCCACCCATTCCCCTCTTAATCTCTCTATTTCACCCCTCTTTCTCTCTCCTCCAACCCCAAATCCGAATTTCCTTCTCTCTCCTCCCTCCTCCCATCCACTTCCAACCTCCAACCACCTCCTTTAATGCCCTCCACTTCCCCATGGCCTCCATTACTCCACTCCCTAGTTCCTAGGTAGAAGTCTCCCCATTCCAACACCTTCCTCCACCTTCCAACCAAATCTACCCCATTCCAATGCAAGCACTCCACTTCCCAACATAATCACCCACCTTCCAAGACCTTTTGAATTTGAAATCCACCCTTCCCTCCACTCACTTGTGCCCCCCTCACCTTCTCCTCTCACCCACCTTCCCCAAATTCGTAGCTCTTCCTCCTCCACCTGCTAGCACTTGCTTCCAGCCATTCTCCACCTCATTCCCCATCACCATTAGCTCCCTTCTCCACCCCACAAGAGCCCCCACTCTCCCTTAGGTCATTCCTACCATTTCCCTCCACCAAAGAAGCCACATCTCCCTCTCATTTCTTCTAGTAGGTTGGAGCTGTGCAGATCTGCAGAACAGCCCTTGTTGCAGCGTCAACCACGGATTCATCCTAGTTCTTCAGAAGGCATGGTCTACCTTTCTGGAAAGGCCTTCCAGTCTACTTCGCAGGCGAGGTGGAATCAACACGATCGGAGCTCGGAGCTGCCAGATAGAGCCATTCTCCCAACAGTGCGCAGAGAGGTCTTCATCCTGGACCAGAGCGTAGAAGATCCTTCTGCCACGACAAACCCCAGTGGATTCAGGCTGAAGCCCCTTCATCAAAGTTCTTCCTCTACCGGTCATCTTTCAAGATCAAGAAACAGAACCCCGTTCGGCCATCGGAGGAAGAAGTTACGAATTTTCTCCCCCGATCTATCTAGTTCTGTTTTCTGCTGTCTACTCCGACCAGTACCCACTCTTCTGGGTGCCCCGGCCATCCTCGACCTCTGAATGCATCTCCGTCACCTCCTGCTGAAAGCTACCTCGACCACGAAGATGATGCCGCTTGTTTCGTGCTGATCGGAGCTCGGGAGGGCGCTCAGTCACTTCTGCAACTTGCTGTTACAGTCCAGATAGTACCTGCGGCCAGACAGAGGAGGCTACTTCCTGTTGCTGGTGCAGCCACCTCCGACCGTCTGAGCTTCCCCAAAAATTCTGGAGTCCACCTCTTCCAGTCAGGAAGCTTCAGGAGCTGGTTTCGATCAATTTGGAGTCCGGACAAGCCCGGCATAGCCATCACAGCGACCCCCTGTCCAGAATTCCAGATTGAAGCTGCAACTTCCCTAGTTCTCATTTCTCTTCGTTTCGGTCCACCAACCCCTCCCCGCTTGGCCGGCTGAAGGCCCCACCCTACGTGGTGGTAGTGTTTGAATGTATCATATTAACCCCTACCCCAAGATCCCCCCTCCTGCGAGAGGAGTAGTTTTGTAAGTGGTTTGGCAGGTCAAGCGACACCGCCGCGGCGTGTGGGGAACCACCGCCTCCCCGCTCGCCCTCGTCTCCGACCGGGACCGGTTTCTTCAAACCGGTCGAGTAAGTGTCTCTTCCTTGCTCACCTAGTGTAGCTCTCTCAATATTTGATTCATGCACCGCTGAATTCGTGAGGAGCGCCCGATCCTCAAGTCCATGACTTAGAGTGATCGCCGTGGGTTAGTGTGACCCGGTGCCCGAGTGCACTTTGTCGGCCCCAATCGAATTGGGCAACCAACCTTGGGGAATCAATTCTTGGCCTTGCTGGCCCTCTACCAGCAAGGGTCCATTCCCATAAGTCACCCTTGGTATCACATAGTCACCCCGGGAATAGAGTGCAACGAAGAGAGCGGTGGCCCATTAAGGCCCATTTGGATGCTTAGATGTGCTTGTTTGACTAAGTCCGAGGTTGTGTCACATCAAGTGGTATCAGAGCAAGTCCTTGACTTGTCTCTATCAAGTCTAAGTCCTAGGACCTTTGCATTGTGTGTCCAACCACTTTGGCCCTTTGTCTTGCATGTCCACCCGTAGTGGTACTAGCTACCAACCCGGTTCTTCATCTTCGATTCCAACCATGGATCCCAATCCTCACCAACTCAACCAAGATGTTCCTAGGGAGGAACCCCAAGAAAGGGTAGAGGCTGCCCTCACAACCATCCTTGCCCAACTAGAGTCCCTTACCAACCGAATTGCTCGGTTAGAACACCAAGGGTACCACCCAAGGAACAATGAGCCTAGAATTCCCCCTCCACAAGATGAACCTCATAGGGAAGATCCTCACCCAAGAATCAATGAGCCAAGAGTCCCTCCACCACATGGTGATTATCATAGGAATGGTTTTTCCCAAAGGAACCAAGGCCCAAGAGTCCACCCTCCACATATAGAGCCTCATAGGGATGAGTTCCACCCAAGGAACAACGGCCCAAGAGCCCATCACCCACATGCTGAATTTTATAGGGATGAAATGGACTATGACCATTATTATGAGTATGAGATACCTCGCCCCCATCAAAACCATGACCGGCGTCCACGGGATGATCCGGATGACCCCCTTTTAAGGATGATCAAGGTAGAGGCCCCAAACTTTGACGGTTCACATGAACCTAGTGTTTACCTAGAATGGGAGACCGCCATGGACCAATACTTTGAATGGTACCCCATGTCCGACCAAAGAAGAGTTAGATTGGCTAAGATGCATCTCACTAAGTTGGCCAAAACTTATTGGCTAAATCAAGAGGGTCTAAGGCGGATTAGGAGGGATGAGCCTATTAACACTTGGGCGGATATGAAGAATCTACTTAGGAACAAATACCTTCCCCGAACCTACCACCAAATGCTCCTAGATGAATGGCAAAGCCTCACCCAAGAAGGAAAGACCGTGGTAGAGTACATTGAAAAATTTGACTCTTATCTTCTAAAGTGTGGAGTCCATGAGGATGCGGATGTCACCTTATCCCGCTTTAGGAATGGGCTTCAAAGCCACATCAAGAGGGAACTATTCATGAGAGATATTGATAACCTTGAAATAGCTTACCAAATTGCTAGAGATGTGGAAAGGTTTTCTAGGAGTTCCCGATTTATCCCTCCCCGACCCACCGACCCCAAAAACATGGGACCACGTCCCATTCCACCCACCCCCATGAGAGCTCCTAGCCCAAGTGGGAATGCCCCTTTAAGGTCCTACAACCCTCCCCCACCCATCACTCCAAACAAACCCGCTCCTAGTCACCCTCTTCCACGGAAGGATGACAACCCCAAAGGCCCAAGTGTAGGAGCCACCCCGGGAAGTGGACGCCAACAATGCTATAAGTGTCATGGGTATGGTCATTTTGCGGGGCAATGTCCATCTAAGGGGCTATCTAGCTTGCTTATTGAGGAAGAAGTCCAACCCCAAAAGGAACAAGAAAATGTCATTGAGGAACATGAAGCCTTAATAGATTGGGAAGAGGAGTATGAAGCCCAATGTCTAGAGTCGGGTCTAGATCATTCCACTCCTTCAAACAACTCCCATCTAGGAGTCATTAGGTGCACTCTCACCCAACCTCAAGAAGAGGATTGGCGACGGACTTCAATTTTCCACACCTTTGTCAAGATAGAAAACCATGTGAGGAAAGTGATCTTGGATAGTGGTAGTTGTGTTAATGCCGTGTCACCCGACACCGTCAAGCTCCTTGGGCTTACTCTCACTCCCCACCCAAGTCCATACCGGGTCTCATGGATCAACAACAACTCCATCCCGGTCAACACCCAATGCCTAGTGCCTCTCACTTTCTCTTCCTACCATGGCCAAATATGGTGTGACGTCATACCTATGGAAGTGGGTAGCATCCTTTTAGGAAGACCTTGGCTCTATGATGTGGATGTCACCATTCTAGGAAGAAGCAACATATGCACCTTTGAGCATGAGGGTAAGACTATCCGTCTTAACCCTTCCCCACCTCGTCCCATGCCCAAGAGGGACACTCTCCCTCAAGGATCACACCCCACCACTCCACAAGTCTCGGGGAACTCCACCCCTCCAACTCAAGCCCTTATCCAAACCCCAAAACAAAGTAGAACCACGGGGTTGACCAAGGGTATTCATCTCATCACTAGGAGAGAGCTTGAAGAGGAAATTGCTCAAGGGGTGCCTTTGTGTGCGATTATCATATGCTTAGGGGAACCTACCCCTTCTAATCCCCATCCCATAGAGATCCAACAACTATTGGAAGAATTTCATGATGTGTTCCCGGAAGAGCTCCCGGACCAACTCCCTCCCATGCGTGATGTGCAACACGCAATCGACCTAGTGCCGGGAGCCACCCTTCCAAACCTTCCTCATTATCGCCTCAATCCTACGGAACATGCCGAACTTAGGAGGCAAATAGAGGAACTCATTAGGAAGGGCTTCATCCGCATTAGTAAGAGTCCATGTGCCGTCCCGGCCCTCCTTACCCCCAAGAAAGATGGATCGTGGCGGATGTGTGTGGATAGCCGGGCCATTAACAAGATTACCGTCAAGTATAGGTTCCCTATCCCTAGGCTTGATGACATGTTGGACATGCTAGCTGGAGCCACCATCTTCTCTAAGATAGATCTCAAGAGTGGTTACCACCAAGTTAGGATAAGGCCCGGGGATGAGTGGAAAACGGCCTTCAAGACCAAGGATGGTCTCTTTGAGTGGTTAGTCATGCCATTTGGGCTTTCTAATGCCCCAAGTACTTTCATGCGTCTTATGACGGAAGCACTTAGGCCTTTCATTGGGAACTTTCTAGTGGTATACTTTGATGATATTCTCATCTATAGCCACACCCATGAAGCCCACCCCGAACACCTTAGGAAAGTTTGCACCGTCCTCCGGCAAGAGAGCTTATTTGCCAACCTAAGAAAGTGTCATTTCATGACCACTACCATCACCTTCCTAGGATATGTGGTGTCAACCAAAGGAGTCTCCATGGACCCCGACAAGGTCCAAGCTATCATTGATTGGCTTGAACCCCACACCCTTCATGAGGTTAGAAGTTTCCATGGGTTGGCCACATTCTATAGGAGATTCATTCGGGGGTTTAGCACTATCACCGGCCCAATAACTGATTGTCTCAAAAAGGGAACCTTTGTTTGGACCAAAGCCGCCTCTAAAGCCTTCCTTGAGCTTAAGGAAAAGTTGACCCAAGCCCCGGTCCTATGTCTTCCCGATTTCTCTAAAGTTTTTGAGGTCACTTGTGATGCATCCGGGATTGGGATAGGAGGGATTCTTAGTCAAGAGGGACACCCAGTCGCCTACTTTAGTGAGAAGCTATGTGATGCTAGGACTAGATACTCCACCTATGACAAGGAGTTCTATGCCGTGGTCCAATCCCTCCGACATTGGAGACATTATTTGCTTCCCAAAGAGTTTGTCATCTTTTCCAACCATGAAGCACTCAAATACCTCAATTCCCAACAAAAGTTGAATGCCCGACATGCCCGATGGGTTGAGTTCATACAATCCTACACCTTTGTCATCAAACACAAGGCCGGGAGTGAGAATAAGGCCGCGGATGCCCTTAGTAGGAAGATGTCCTTGTTATCCACTATCCAAGTGGAAGTGATTGGCTTTGACAATGTCAAGGATGATTATCCTAGTTGCCCCGACTTTGGACAAATCTATGCCAACTTGACCACTCATTCTAGCAAGGAGCATGAAGGATTCATTTTAGAGGATGGGTTCCTCTTCAAGAGACCAAGGCTTTGCATTCCTCGGACATCTCTTCGAGACTTCTTGGTTTGGGAATTACATGCCGGTGGGTTAGCCGGTCATTTTGGGGTCCACAAGACCATTGCCTTAGTTGAGGGTCAATTTTATTGGCCAAGCCTCAAGAGGGATGTAGGCAAAATAGTGGGTCAATGTCGCACATGTGCTTCGGCCAAACAAGTAAAACAAAACACCGGCCTATACACCCCACTTCCCATTCCCGACCGTCCATGGCAAGATTTGAGCATGGACTTTGTGCTAGGTTTACCCAAGACCTCTAGGAAGCATGACTCCATCTATGTGGTGGTTGATAGATTTTCCAAAATGGCCCACTTCATCCCATGCTACAAAACCTCCGATGCCTCCCATATAGCCCGGTTATTCTTTGATGAGGTAGTCCGCCTCCATGGGCTACCCAAGACCATAGTCTCCGATAGGGATGTCAAATTCACTAGCTATTTTTGGAAGACTCTTTGGCACATGATGGGTACCCTCCTCAAATTCTCCACTGCCTACCACCCCCAAACGGATGGCCAAACTGAAGTGGTCAACCGGAGTCTAGGGAACCTCCTTAGGTGTCTTGTTGAGGATCGGCCCGGAAATTGGGATCTCATCTTACCACAGGCTGAGTTTGCATACAATAATTCCGTCAATAAGTCAATAGGGATGAGTCCATTTGAAGCAGTGCATGGGTACAAACCAAGAAAGCCATCCGATCTCATTCCCCTTCCCCAGCATGCTAGAGTGTCCATTTCTGCCGAGTCTTTTGCACAACATATTAGAGAGTTGCATGAGGAAATCCGCAAGCACATTGGCATGAAAAATGAGGCGTATAAAAGGTTGGCCGACTCTCACCGGCGTCACTTAGAGTTCCAAGTGGGTGACTTTGTGATGGTGAGGACGGAGAGGCTCTCCCCAGGAGCCAACTCCAAGTTGAGACCACGTGGGACTGGGCCCTTCCAGGTCTTGAGGCGTATTGGTGCGAATGCTTATGAATTAGATCTCCCCGAGGATTATGGGGTAAGTCCTACATTCAATGTCGCCGACTTAGTGTCTTACAAGGGCCCCACGGTGAGACCTAGTGAGGAGATCGAGCCCACTCCCTCCTTTGAGAGAGCACCCACCCGAGAGGAGAGTCCACTAGCCAAAAGAGCTCAGCGTGATCGCATTGAACAAATATTGGATGAGCAGGTCACTACCACCCGGAGCAAGGTCTATGAGCGCTATCTCGTCAGGTGGAAGGATCGGCCTCCGTTGGAAGACTCATGGGTAAGTCGGGAGGACCTACAGCGATTGGATCCAGATCTCCTCGAGCGGTACCTTAGCCGGATGGACCCTTACTCGACGGAGTCGAGCTCTTTGCGGCCCAGGGGATTTGATGGAGACATCACCCACGACTCCCTTTGGCTCGGGTCCACTTCTTCACACTCGGGAGCTAGTTGAGTTTGGGCCTCACTCTATTAAGACCCCTTATCCATTTTGTAGTTTTCTTTTGAGTCATTTTGATGTATTTCCATTTTATTTGAGTCATTTCCCTAAGTCTAGCACTTATTTTCCTATGTTTGGTATCATCATGATGTCTAATGTAAGCTATTGGGCCCCATTCGTTGGACTAGGCCCATTAGCACTCCCAACCCCCTTGGTTATTTGTAGTTGTTTATTTTGTCAGGGACTTATTGTAAAGAGTGGGTTGCCTATATATAGGACGCCACTCCCCTCATTTGAAGTTAATGAATGATTACATCCTTTTGAGTTAAACTTGCCATTTGAGTTCAAATTGGAGTGATTCCTCTAGTTTTTGGGTGAGAGACCCTAGGGGAGAGATTCCCCACCCATTCCCCTCTTAATCTCTCTATTTCACCCCTCTTTCTCTCTCCTCCAACCCCAAATCCGAATTTCCTTCTCTCTCCTCCCTCCTCCCATCCACTTCCAACCTCCAACCACCTCCTTTAATGCCCTCCACTTCCCCATGGCCTCCATTACTCCACTCCCTAGTTCCTAGGTAGAAGTCTCCCCATTCCAACACCTTCCTCCACCTTCCAACCAAATCTACCCCATTCCAATGCAAGCACTCCACTTCCCAACATAATCACCCACCTTCCAAGACCTTTTGAATTTGAAATCCACCCTTCCCTCCACTCACTTGTGCCCCCCTCACCTTCTCCTCTCACCCACCTTCCCCAAATTCGTAGCTCTTCCTCCTCCACCTGCTAGCACTTGCTTCCAGCCATTCTCCACCTCATTCCCCATCACCATTAGCTCCCTTCTCCACCCCACAAGAGCCCCCACTCTCCCTTAGGTCATTCCTACCATTTCCCTCCACCAAAGAAGCCACATCTCCCTCTCATTTCTTCTAGTAGGTTGGAGCTGTGCAGATCTGCAGAACAGCCCTTGTTGCAGTGTCAACCACGGATTCATCTTAGTTTTTCAGAAAGCGTGGCCTACCTTTCTGGAAAGGCCTTCCAGTCTACTTCGCAGGCGAGGTGGAATCAACACGATCGGAGCTCGGAGCTGTCAGATAGAGACATTCTCCCAACAGTGCGCAGAGAGGTCTTCATCCTGGACCAGAGCGTGGAAGATCCTTCTGCCACGACAAACCCCAGCGGATTCAGGCTGAAGCCCCTTCATCAAAGTTCTTCCTCTACCGGTCATCTTTCAAGATCAAGAAACAGAACCCCGTTTGGCCACCGGAGGAAGAAGTTACGAATTTTATCCCCCGATCTATCTAGTTCTGTTTTCTGCTGTCTACTCCGACCAGTACCCACTCTTCTGGGTGCCCCGGCCATCCTCGACCTCTGAATGCATTTCCATCACCTCCTGCTGAAAGCTACCTCGACCACGAAGATGATGCCACTGGTTTCGTGCTGATCGGAGCTCGGGAGGGCGCTCAGTCACTTCTGCAACTTGCTATTACAGTCCAGACAGTACCTGCGGCCAGACAGAGGAGGCTACTTCCTGTTGCTGGTGCAGCCACCTCCGACCGTCTGAGCTTCCCCAAAAATTCTGGAGTCCACCTCTTCCAGTCAGGAAGCTTCAGGAGCTGGTTTCGATCAATTTGGAGTCCGGACAAGCCCGGCATAGCCATCACAGCGACCCCCTGTCCAGAATTCCAGATTGAAGCTGCAACTTCCCTAGTTCTCATTTCTCTTCGTTTCGGTCCACCAACCCCTCCCCGCTTGGCCGGCTGAAGGCCCCACCCTGCGTGGTGGTAGTGTTTGAATGTATCATATTAACCCCTACCCCAAGATCCCCCCTCCTGCGAGAGGAGTAGTTTTGTAAGTGGTTTGGCAGGTCAAGCGACACCGCCGCGGCGTGTGGGGAACCACCGCCTCCCCGCTCGCCCTCGTCTCCGACCGGGACCGGTTTCTTCAAACCGGTCGAGTAAGTGTCTCTTCCTTGCTCACCTAGTGTAGCTCTCTCAATATTTGATTCATGCACCGCTGAATTCGTGAGGAGCGCCCGATCCTCAAGTCCATGACTTAGAGTGATCGCCGTGGGTTAGTGTGACCCGGTGCCCGAGTGCACTTTGTCGGCCCCAATCGAATTGGGCAACCAACCTTGGGGAATCAATTCTTGGCCTTGCTGGCCCTCTACCAGCAAGGGTCCATTCCCATAAATCACCCTTGGTATCACATAGTCACCCCGGGAATAGAGTGCAACGAAGAGAGCGGTGGCCCATTAAGGCCCATTTGGATGCTTAGATGTGCTTGTTTGACTAAGTCCGAGGTTGTGTCACATCATGTTTTGGTCGAGGAGGCCTTCGAGCGTCGCGGTCGTGCGATAGACCGCTTTGCTCTAGTCGCGGTCATGGGATGACCGCTACTATCTGGTCGCGGTCCTCGGGCGACCGCTACCAGCGGGGTTACACGTGGCTAGTTGCGGTCGTGAGGTGACCGTGACAGCATGGTCGCGGTCCCCGGTCTCCGGTCGACCGCTACCATCTGGTCGCGGTCCCCGGTCGACCACTATCTGGTCGCGGTCACCAGGTGACCACTACCATGTTCTGGTTCCTGTTTGCGCTGTTTTGACCTCCGGTCAACCCGGTTGTGACCCAGTGGTTGACTTTAGGTCTCGTGAGTGTCTCAGACACCCCGTGGAGTTCCGTGACCGTGTCTTTGGGTGTCCAGAGGAGGTCCCACTTACCTCATTTTACGTGCCCATGCGCTTAAGGGTCCAGGTGACCTTTTAGCGCTCCGATTGTGTTGTTTTGGTCTCCGGTCGACCCGGTTGTGACCCAGTGGTCGACCTCCGGCCTTGTGAGTATTTCGGACACCCCATGGGTTCTGTGTCTGTGTTTTTGGGGTGTCGGGAGAGACCGTGTTGCCTCGATTAGCATGCCCATAGGTGTGGTGGGTCCGGGTGACCCCACGTGTTCCGGGCTTTCGTGTTACGCATGATCGAGTCACCGTGCATCGGTGGGTGTGCGGTGGGGTCTCCCCCGCATGTCGTGGGTTTCCTTTGGAATGCGATTCCCATGTGGGCCATGTGCTTGGCCTTGGACTGCGAGTCCAGTTATCCGGCCTGGGGCTGGAGGTTTCCCGCTTGCTACAAGATGGGAAATCATCGTGGTGGCTTGCGTGCTGCCCTGGGAATCGTGCTTCTATGTTTTTCGTGTGGCCCGTGTGGGTGGCCTTGGTCCCTTGCGTTCCCTTCCCGAGGGAGTGGTCTTGGCGACTCGTGAGTTGTCTCGGTACTTGTGCTACCGTGGTTTTAGACCTAGAGATTGGACTAGATTGACGGCCTTGTGCTGCTGTGTACAATGGTCTTGACCCCGAGTCTTGTGACTCAAGGACCGTTGGGTGTAGTGCGTCTGAAGGACTGTCCAGAGTCCAGTGGCTTAGCGCCACTTGAGTTTTCTCGACTCTAGCGCACGGTGCGTGCGTGGCCGTGGACTGTGAGTCCCGTTTCTTCTCCGACTGTGGTCACCGTGCGACGGGGCCGGTACGTGGGGTGGTCCCCGTACGTCGTCGGATTCGGACGTTGTTTTCCGTTGACTTGAGAGTCTACTCCTTCAGTGACCCTCCACTAGTCGTAGCCCACCAGTACGAGGTGCTGGTCTCACCTGGGAGTGGTGTACGGGCATTCACTTTTGAGACGGTTTGTGGACCGGTTACCGTAGGCCCCTCGTCGGTAGCCAGAGTCCGGCTACGGGGGAAAACCGGTCAGAGGACCAGACCTAGTGACGCAAGGTCTGTGTGTGCACACGTGGTTGGGGGCGGTTGGACCCACGTCGACGGGCGTGACCCCAGCTAGTTACTTGTTTGTGGTTACTTGTACGGTGTTCGCGCCTCGGGTAGGACCTACCACGTTAGGCGGTTCACCTGCGGTGCGGTGTAAGACGTCAGGGGACGCTACTGGCTGTGCTTCTAGTGGGTGGTACTCTTGTCGAGTACGGAGTGACAGACTGTTAGTCTCTGTGTCTTTGACCTTCGGGTTTTCGGTCGTGTTGACCGGTGAGTTCGGTTGTTTCACCTTGGCACGTGTGTCGGTTCTTGCGCCGTGAGACTAGTGCTAGTGGCTTTACCGAGGTGGCGTCTTGTGGTGTGGTTCCCGCGATCGGATGGTTGGGATTGCACCTTGGACAGCGTGTCCAGGTCGACTGTGTCCGGGGGACAGGCCTCTACGGCGTGGTTGCCGTGTGTTCATACTTCGGTAGGTGGTACTAGCGTGGTTCAGTAGCTTCGACTGCGTGATCGAGGTATGCCTTCTGGCAGTAGGAGTAGCTGTAGTGCCGAGTTTTTGACCGGCCACCGGTTTGCTGTTCCTGCTGTAGTTGTAGCTCTCCTTTCCGCTACCGCCGTTGTTTCCGGTTGGGGTTCCGCGGGATCCCTGCTGAGTCTCTGTTTTGGAGACTCATTCCCTGCTTTTCAGGTGTGGCAGTTCTTCCTCGTGGTTCGAGAGCGCGGAGCGGAGGATCTCAGTTGCCAGCTTGCCGGGCCGAGTGTTCACTTGGCATGTGGTACATTTTACTGCTTTAGACTGTACTTTCTGTTGGACTGGACTCTGTTGTAGCTGTAGTTGTTTCTTTATTTCTGTTAATTGTTGGATTGTCCTGCTTTATTTCCTATTTCTTTGTGCCTCCACACTCCTTTTAGCCCTTCCGAGCCCTCCCGGCTCGTGGGCGGCGGTTCGAATCTCGGATTATCGGGCCTTCCCGATAATCGGATTCTCGGGTCGTTACAGCTGGTATCAGAGCGGTGGTTGTGGACGTACATAGGAATTCAAAATGTTGCAGTGATCAGAGTCCATAAGGTCCAGTACAGTCGGCAGCTGGCTTAGGGTTTTGTGTTCGCTTTCCGCCTAGTTTCTCGCTTGAGAGCTTGAGTGCGCTGTGCGGCGCTGCGAAGGTGGTTGCTGTCCGCAGCTTTCATGCCAGCATGGGGTCTAAGGATCGAGGTCGAGAGCCTTCTCCCTCATCGGTGGTGGCCCTGGTTGTGCTGCGTTGGGCATAGGTTGCTGGCAGGCATGAGTTCGCGGTGCTACGTTCGAGGAATCTGCGGCGTGGTCAGGTGGCTGGAGAGGACTGTTCGTGGTTAAGTGGCCGTGAGCGCGCTCTGAGGGAGCTGCTGTCGGTTTTGGCCACTCCAGCTTGAGGTTTGTCCAGCTCCTGAGGTGTTCCGATCGAGAAGTGTGCTCGGGTGAGCGGAGGATCTTCTCGGTGAGCTGTTGTTTCGTCGAGCCTGATGTTCTTGTCATGCTCTGTGGTGTCAGAAATGTCGTGTCGGTCCCGGTTGTTTTGTGGATTTTGAGGCAGGATTGGGCCGTGGTGTCCCAGTGAGTCTTGCTCCTGCGCTCTTGTGTGCGAATGGGGTGTGTTCACCCTGGAGTTGGTTTGAGATGTGAAGGCTCCGCGGCGAGTTCGGGACTCGAGGATGAGCATCGGCGGTTGTTGTTATGGCTCGTGTTGCGGCTCTTGGCATGCCGTGTTGCAGTTCGAGGAATTGCAGCGGTGATGCATCGAGAGATGTTGTGATTGTGGTCCAACGTGACACTCGTCGAGTGTGTCGGAGGCGCTGACCTGATGGAAGCGATGGTTTTCCTTGGTGCTGGATGGTGCTGTTTCCGGCATGCGTGAAGTTCGAGGTCAGGTCGAGCGTGGAGCTCTTCCGTTGGTCGGAAGGGCCTTTGGTCTCCCCTTTGGTTGGAGAGAGTGTATTTGGCTAGGATTGCCGTCTTGCATTGTGTGCCCGGATTGGTTGGCCTTGTGTGCCATGAAGTCCGTGTGAGACGCATTCCGTGTTTTTGGCAAGGTGGTTGCCTGTGAGAAGTTGTGCCCGTTCCCTTGTCGTTTAAGGGTGCTGGCGCTGTTCCGGAAGGACGAGTGCCGGTTGGTCGGTGTTTGCTTTCTCGGCTGTGCAAGCGGATCGGAGTGCGCAGCGGAAGCGTGGTGGGCTTGTGACCCATTGGTTCAGGATCGTAGCGTTGGTTGCTACTGGTGGATTCCTGAGTTTGCGTTGAGCATTGGAGGATTGGCTCCTCTATGTGAAACGTGTTGTCACCGTGCCGTTGCTCAAGGTATTATGGTTGTTGGCACTGGCAGGATGGAGTGTTGGGGAATGTGCTGGCTAGTGTGCCACATGAGTACCATGTTCCTGTGTTGGAAGCTGTGTCAGGCGTCGGTGTTGGACCTGGATGAGGCTGTTGAGGATGTCGCCTGACGATGGTTGAGGACGTGTTGGTCAGAGTCGGTGGCTTTGTGCCGACTTGTGTTCCCAGTCATGTCCTCGGATGAGATCGTTTTTGGAGAAGTGATCTCTAGCAGACTAGGGGTCCCGGTTGGCGGCTATGAGTGGCTGGTGAGCCTAACCGTGTGACCGACCACAGCAGTGTCTGTTGGTTCTACGGTCTTGTCGGATTGTGACGGTGAGATGTTTATTGCTTAGGGACCCGTGAGCACTGTTCAGGTGGTGTCCCGTGGCTCTGTGGTAAGGGCGGAATCGGGATTGGCAGGTGTCCACTTACATTGATCGAAGGATTTGATGAGACCAGATGGATGAGTGACGCCTGTGGGCGGAGGCCTTTTGTGAGATGGGCGTCGGAGGATGGTCCTTGATAGGACGTTGGTGTCGCAATGGTTATCCCTGATTTGGTGACCAGCATGGGATGATTCCCCTGTGAGTCTGAGTCCAGTGAGGTGATGATTGAAGACACCAGGATCCGTCATTTGGTTTCGTCGTGCTCCCCGAGAGGGTTGAGTTGGAGCGATGTTCGAGCTCGGATGCGGTGTCCGAGAGGAGTGCAGCTCGAGATGAGGCATCGGTCTGTGTGTGAGTCGACGGATGGCTTGCCGAGGTTTGGAATGTTTCCTTTGGACCCGGTCGAGGACCAGGAAAGAAGGAAGAAGCTGAGCAAGCGGAGGTTTCCCGTTGACGAGCAGTTGGTGACCAGTGGATGGTTTTTTCAGAGACAGAAGATGTTGGTTGTGTGGACACTGAAAATCACGCATCCAAATGTCATGCTCGGCCCAGCATCTACAACGGCGCCGAGTGAAGAAACCCCGGAGAAATCAGGCACCAAAGGCCCCACAGCCTGTGGGCCCCGAAGGAAATCAAACGGGTCACAACTCGTGCCCACAACGGGCCCAAAACTGCCCATCCAGCCTTCAGCGGCACGCCCTGGTGGAGCCCCAGCGGCACGCCCCATTGGGCTGTTCAGCGGCACAGCCCATCAGAAGCTTCAGCGGCACGCCCCAAAGGGCCTCCAGCGGCACGCCCAGTGGGGGCTTCAGCGGCACGCTCCCTTCAGCGGCACACCCTGTCGCGGCCTTCGCCGGCACACCCCTATGGGGGTTCACCGGCACACCCCCAAGGGGGACCTTCAACGGTTCGCCCCCCCCCCCCCCCCCCCCCAGGTGGGTTCACCGGCGCACCCCTTTGGGGCCTTCAGCGGCACAGCCCTTTGAGGCTTCAGCGGTACGGCCTTTGAGGCCTTCAACGGCACGCCTAAAAGGGGTTTCAGCGGTACAGCCTACAAAGGCTTCAGCGGCAGGCCTTTTTGGCTCCTCAGCGGCACGCCCCTTCGAAGCCCCCAGCGGCACAGCGGTGAAGTTTTTTTCAACGGGCAACGTGAGGCCCATGCTCTACGCATCCTTGGCGCGCAGTGGAGCCGTATGAGGTGGCAGCCGATCGTTGGGCCACGCAGGCTACCCCACTGACAGCCAGGACAGAGGGGAGTCAAACCCCATCATCACGGGCGGCTTCCCGCCCTCGACAGCCATGTCCGGAGGCTCCCCGCCGCTGGGGGTATAAAAGACGCCATTCTTCAGATACTAAGGAAGAGAGAAAAAAAAGGGGACAGAAGGAGGACAAAAGAGAGGGCAGACACACACACACAGAAAAGAAGAGAGGAAGAAGAAGAGAAGAGAGAAGGGGAGAAGGCAAGCACCGGCGGGAGCCTCCTCCGACGACCGCCGTGAAGAGAGCAAGAGTAAGGGAGGGGGAGAGAGCTAAATGTAATGGGGGAGAAGGGTTGGGGGACGATGGCCAATGTCTTAGGCCCGGAAGTTTTCTTCCTTCTCTTATCCTCATTCCTCCTGGCGTTCTTTGTCTTTCTTACTCTTGTCCATGGCCCCATTTGGGGAGTTTGCTTTTGCCATATGTATGAAGGGCCTCGCCCTCTTGATTCTCACGAATGAAAACCACCCTCTCCGGGTTTCTCTTCGATCTTCGATGTTTTATGCTAGGTTTTGCGGGCTTTTTGACGGACAATCCATTCCTCCCTCTGTCTCTTCATTCCTCCGGCGTCTTTAGGGTCCTCCACGTCGATGTAGGTTTCCCCCTTCTGTTAGCCTTGGCTCCGTGAGCTCCTCACTCCCTTCCATGGCCATCTACCGTGTTCCCGGGCTTGAGGAGAAGGGGAGGTACCCTTCTTTCTTCCCAACCGCTCAGTTACTAATAGGCCACTCCCGGCCTTGAAATCCCCTGTCTTTCTTCCTCTTTTCCTGAACAGCCACCAAATCTCCCCCCCCCCCCCCAGTTGCTTGCAACCCTTTTAAGCCTCCCAGCGGTGCACCTTTCCGGCCCTTGGCCGGCACACCTTTCCAGCCTTCAGCGACACACCCAGATCAGCCTTCAGCGGCACACACCCAGATCTACCTTCAGCGGCACGCCCTGTCCAGCCCTCAGCGGCACGCCCTGTCCAGCCCTCAGCGGCACACCCTGTTCAGCCCTCAGCGGCACACCTTTCCAGCCTTCAGCGACACACCCAGATCAGCCTTCAGCGGCACACACCCAGATCTGCCTTCAGCGGCACGCCCTGTCCAGCCCTCAGCGGCACGCCCTGTCCAGCCCTCAGCGGCACACCCTGTTCAGCCCTTAGCGGCACACCCTTCAGTCCTTCAGCAGCTTACTCTTTGGCCAGTCCCAGTCCGTGCCTCTTAGCGGCCCTCAGTCTGTCGTTCATCTCCGCGTTTTCTGAGGCTCTACAAAGGTGTTGCTCCCCCGGGGGCCCACCTCCAGTTGTCGGGTTCCGCCACTCCATGTGGGCGCGTGCCCTTTATCTCCCTTACGCCCTGGGTCAAGGGGAGATGCTGCCGAATTTTTGTCAAGAGCTAATAAACAATTAAAGAGGCAAAAGGAGGCAACAAACAAGCAGGATGACTGACGAAACCTTCCAACTCATCAAACCACTGCCGGCATCACAACGAAAACCGAACCGAACTAATCAACCATCCGACAGCCTGAACGTCCGACCCGCAAGAAAAGAGGCCGAACCGAACAAACAAAACAAGGGAGGAATTTTATATGAAACTACACAAGGGTTAAGACAAGAAGAAAAGAAAAGCCTTAAAATAAATAATCGAAAACTGATCGAACCTCCACCACCACGTTCCGATTGGCCCTTCAACGGTGCATTTTAATCAACCGGACCGCTCACCAAATCCCTTCCCCAGCGGCACGCCTCTTGAACCCTCAGCGGTACACCCCAATTCCTTTGGCCGGCACACCTTGATGCCCCCAGCGGTACACCCTATCCCCCACCTTCAGCGGTACGCTCTCCTCAGCGGCACACCCTTGCTTTCATAACCTTCACCGGCACCCCTTTTTGTGCCCTCAGCGGTACACCCTTTTTTGTCCTTCGCCGGCACGCTCCCCTCTGGGCCTCTCAGCGGTACACTCTTACCTTCCCTTCGCCGACACACCACACCTATGCATATATACAACATGATAATGGCCTTAACAAATGGCAAATAAATCAAAAGAAAATGTGCTCATTAAAGGACTCCGAATGTGCAACATTAATCATAATAAAAGAGGCGGGAGGGGCAATAAGAAGATAAAAAACTATAATAAATAAATAATAATGATAATGATAACAATGAGTAAAAGAAGAAGAATCATCCGGAACAAACACCTAAGGAAATAATAAACCGTAGGCCAGAAATTGGAGCACATAACCAAGAGAATTCCAGATAAAAGATGCCGGGGCCCACACCGCAGCCCTATCTCCCCCCGGGACCCGGGGTAAAAGGAACAACGACGCCGCCCTTTCAGGTCGAATTCGAGTCTCGGGAATTATCCCGATATAGCCGAGTTCTGGCCTAATCTCGGGCCGACATCCTAATCGGACCGGATTTGTTTCTCGTTCCGGACGCCCTCCGAGTCATCACTAAAAGTGCCGGGTGCTCGGCAGACACTTGAACGGATTTGTCTCGGCTTTTCCTGTTGCGTTTCCATTACGGACCCGTGTCCGAATATAAAAGGTCCACGAGTGACCGACATGGCCAGTGGCTCACATCCTAATGCGTGCTTTGGTGTGATTTTCTCCTGTCTCTTTCTCGCACAATTAGTACTATTCTTTTCGGCCGCGGGGCCCCTAGTTTCGGCAATTAATCAAGGGTATTCCCTCGTATGGGGGATGTAAATGACGTCGTGACCTTCATGGCGCGACGGGATTCGGTCCCGACACGAACCACACAATCGTCTGACGAAGTCAGATGCGAGCGCACCATGGGCTATTCGGAGCCCAAATAAATTGTCACTTCTGTGACTGGCACGCCCACGCACCCAATAGACGAAGCCACAATATCCAAGCGAATTTTAGTGCGTCCACAACTCTGGCACGCCCGGTGGGACCGATCCACCCTTCATCTCTTTGCCGAAATTAGGGGCCCCGCGGTCCCCTTCTTGTAATACTGATTATGCTACTTTCTTAAATGCAGAAAAAAAGAGAAAGGCATCATGGAGCCGACAATGGCTGTTCTCTGCAGCCCCGAGGTTGTGAAGAATCATGTGCGAGGCGGCTACCTGGCGGTGCCCCTCACTTTCGGGAGCTTCCCTCCCACCGTGGGCTTCCCCAACTTCTTGGGGGTGGCCTTCGTTGACATCCTCGACGCACGAGCGCCCGAGGAGCCTCAAACCAACGCTCCCGCTCCGAGAGCCGTCGAAGCTGCCGCCGGCCGAGCGGTGGCCGAAGGCAACAATAGCGTCCCCACAACGACGCTCAGCTGCAACGTGCACCACGTGCACCAGACCACCGGCCCGTTCCACCAAGGGTCGGCATCCCACCGAAGGAGGCTCCAGAGAGGCAACACCGACGCCGGCTCAGGGCGTCGCCTGTCCAACTCCGGAAAGTCCATGACGGTTGGGGCCCTCCGAGTCCGCCTAGACGGCCAGAGGTCCCAGGTGACGCCAGACCGCGTCGTCCCGACCGTCCCAGTCCGCAACTCCTTTCAAGGCTTGGAGAAATTGAAAGGGAAGATGACGCCCGCTGTTGTGGCCACCCCACCAAAGATTGCACCGGCTCACAGGCTGGCCAAACTGAAACAAGTCTGGGTACCCAAGGAGACCCAGCCCGCTGCACCCGCCCAGGCAGGGCCCGGCACTGTCCGCCCGAAGAAGGCCCGAAGAGATGACAGGGTCGAGGTGATGACCCCAACTCCTCGACCAGCACCCGTCACCCCAGTGCCGCCTGAGAATGCTCACCGCCGTCGCCGGGGGCGCCGACACAACGCCGCCCGCCCGGCACTCAGGGCCTACTCTCCTTCTGCTGCTGTCGTCGACTCGCAACCACAGGCCGCTCTCCCTGACCAGGAGTGGGAAGGGATCGAGCAGGCCATGAGAAACTACCTCCGAGGCCCGGGTAGCACCCCCGCTGGCCGCCGGAGACTACTGGGGGCAATGGCCTCCGCCTCCCAGGAAGAAAGACAGGGACCTGCACCTTGTATGGAATCGAGGACCCGCCCGGAGGAGCCGCGCCAGTCCCCTGTGCGGGAGGAAGCGCCGCCCCGATGGTCGGTCTTCGATAGGCTGACATTCCCGGGAGGACCGTCCCGGAGGGCGTCAAGAAGAAACAAGAATAGGAAATGGCTGACATTCACCTGCAACATGGCAGGAGTCCATGGTCGGTATGGGGCCTTACCCGCCGACCCGGAAGAATTGGCCAGAATAGCTGCCAGGCCGGGACCCCTTACCAGAAGAAGGAGAGCGGCAGGCGGCGCGACACCTGGGGAGCCCCTCACGGCCCTCACGGCCAATGTAGTCACCACCGGCGACACGAGTGGCGGACCCTCGACATCATCCGAGGACGCCCCGGCCGAAGAGACGGGGGGCATGCCCAGCCTCCCCACAGCTGACCCAGCAATGCTGCTCATGATGCAACGATTCCAGCAGGAAATCGAATCACTTAAAAAGCAGTTGAATGAGCGAAACACACCACCCCCAATGTCCTGGCAGACCGAGGTCACACCCGAGGTACCCAGGGACAGGGGGCAGTCTTCCGAGGCAGCTCTTCCGTCAGCCCTCGATCCCCTCGGGGGCACTCCCCCGCAGCAGGCACATTGCACAGCGGTGACCCCGCCACAGGCTCCGCTTTCACAAGGGTCTCCCATGGCCCCCCGAGCGACCGTGGTAGCCACCCCGAGCGCACAGCCCGCTCATTTCTACCCGAGCCCAGTCGACCCGGCGGCAGTCAGCCGATTGATGCTCGAGCAGATGATAGACATGAAGTTGGCCGAGAGGGGCGATGGGGATCGGACGCCTTTCGACGTCTACCGGGTACCCTACCCGGCTCATTACGCTGCCAGGAAGTTGCCGGCTGGCGTCACCAAGCCGCCGAAATTTGAAAAGTTCAACGGGCAAGGATCTCCCAGGGAACACATTGCTTACTATGTGAACGTCATGGGAGACCTGGCTGCTGATGAGGCCTACCTCCTGAAGTTCTTCGGCTCAACACTCACCGGACTTGCCTTTGAATGGTACTCCGGCTTGTCACCCGGGTCGGTGGCCGATTGGCCCGACATGCAGAAGAAGATCAAGGAAAGATTCTACGTGGCCGAGAGAGAAGTTACCATGGCTGAACTCTACGCCACAAGGCAGAAGAATGATGAGTCGGCCCTCGACTACATCAAAAGATGGAGGAACCTTAGTATGAGGTGCAAGCGCCCCCCGCATCAGGAGGACGCAGTTCAGATCTGCAAGCAAAACTTAAAGAAAGAAATCCTAGAAAGGATGATCGGCACTGAGGTCAAGACATTTGACCGTCTGAACAATGTGGTAGCGGAGATCGAGGCATTCTTGGCCCGATACTCCTCCACCCCAGCCATGTCAAGCCAGAGGGCCAGGCAGGCGGAAAAGAAGCCGGCTCCCCCGGAGGTGCATGCACTAGACTTCCAGGCTTTTGAAAAGCAGAAGGAGAAAGCCAAGGGAGCGGCCAACCCTCCGCCGCCTAGAACCACAGAGCGGCGGGAAGGCCCCACGCTAAGGGAGAAGATGAGAAACAAGTTATATTCCTTCTCCCGGGACAAGTCCAAGCTCCTGTTTGAATGGGCAACTAGCTACAATAAAATCACACTGCCCGAGCCGAAAAGGCCTGACGACTTGAAGAAGAAGGATGACCCGCGCTTCTGCATGTACCATCGGGTGCTCGGGCATACCATTGAAGACTGCTACGTCTTCAAGGACGTTATCGAGTCCTTAATCAGGGACGGGGAGCTGGACATGGGGGAGCATAAAGTAGACCCCCCGCAGCCACACGAGCTGCCCAGCATAACCTCCTCCGTCAATATGATCTCACTATATCAGGAGTTGCCAGAAGAGTGGGCGGAAGCCTGTGCTCGTACCACTTATGAGACCTTTATCATGGCCCCAGCTCAAGACCAAGAAGGGTGGCAGACTATACCCGGAAAAACTAGAAAGGCGCGCGCCTCTCGACCTACCCCAGGAATTCACTCGAGGGTAGCAGCGCCCCTGCCTGCACCGCCCCCGGTAAACCCGGTTTGCCACGACACGGCCCCTCGGCTGGTCATGAGGCAGCCCACTCACAACAAGAAGAGCTCGGCCCCGTTGCGGATGTATAAGAAGACTAGCCCGGCGGTTGAAAGACTCCAGGCTATTATTGACGGGCTTGAAGATTATGAGCAGCCCAAAATCCAGCCCGTCGAATTAAAACAATATGTCCCCTGGGAGGAGTTCGAGTCACTCGAGCTGGCTCCAGGAACAGAAGCTGATGCAGATAAAGAGCCTCCCCTGTGGGGTGAACCTATTCGGGAGCAGCCATCCGCTGCGGCGGGCAAGAAGAAGAAGAAGAGAAGACCCAGGGGCAAGAAGAAGAAGGAGGTCGTCTTCGCCTGCAACACCCTCTCGGCGTTGTTTGATACCTCTCTCTCCCTGGAAGAGAAAGAAGAAGAGCCACCCCATGAGCCGGCGGAAGTGAGTCAAGCTGAAACATCCACCTCCCAGCACGCCACCAGGTCAGGGAGGAAGTGGGGGCGCTCTCCTCAGGGCAGCCTCAACATCATGCTCAGGGGGGAACAACCATACCAGACTCCCGAGCCCGAGGTCCGAGGCACCGAGATCCCTCCTCCATCAGGCCTCTACCCCGGAGGCACCAAGAGTCAAGGCGCCCCGTCGTTCGTCGAGTTCCTGTCAGCTCGAGCAGGAAGGCGGGCGCACCCCCAGGGGCCCACTGTGACCAGTAAAGCAAGCATTCCCCAAGCTCTGCCAGCTGCAACTCCTGCCCAGCCAGAGGAAGGATTCAGCGGCACCCCAAACCTCGCCGAATTCATGCGAACAGCGGAGGAGGCCCAACAGGCCCCGCCTGCTCAACGGGCTACAACAGATCCCGCAAAGGAGGCGTCCCCTAATCCGGCGCCCCAATCCCAGGATGAGGGCAGGCGCAGCAAGCCCGAAGATATGAAACTGCTCAAGGTGCGGGCGGCCGAGCGAATAGTCAGACACCTCAAGAAAATCCCGACCCGGTTCACGGTGTGGGAGATGCTGTCCTTGAATGAAGAAACACGGCAAGCCATCATCGCCGCACTCCAGACGCCAGCACACCTTGAAGCCTGTTTGGCAGAATTATCACCTGAAGTAGCAGTGGCTTTCACAGAAGATGACATGCTCCTACCGACTTGCAGCCATAACAGGCCCCTCTACATGAAAGGGCAGCTGAACGGCCAGCCTATCAACAGGGTCTTGATCGACCCAGGGGCAGCAGTGAATATACTCCCGTACCGGATATACCAGAAGCACTACTTTGACGTACACCTGGTCGAAGTTAAAAATGTCAAGATTGCCGACTTTAACCAGAAATGTGAGGTTCCCATGGGGGTCGCAGAGTTCGACTTGACCTTTGACGACTTCACCTCCAGAGTCCAGTTCCACGTCATCAACTCCAGCACGTCCTACAATGCGTTGCTCGGCCGGCCTTGGCTACACCAAAATAGGGTGGTGCCCTCCACCTTGCATCAGTGTATCAAGTACCCCTGCGAGGGAAAGGAAGTCAGAATCTTCGCCGACCTCCACCCGTTTGAGGTGTTTGAGTGTCACTTGTCAGATGCTAATCTGTACCTGGGAGAGGCGAAGCAAGCTCCTCAAGCTGCCCGAGACAAGGGAAAGAAGAAGATGGAATCGGGAGGCTGGTTTCCTCCGCCGCCCCCAGGCTATGTGGCTCCCCCACATGTACCATGTATTGCACAAGAGGAAGGGGTATTTAGGGCAGCCCCTCTCCCCATCTACCCCACGCCGGGGGCACCCTGCCTCGAAGACCTGCTAGAGGATGTCAGGGTCCCGCCAGGGATCGTCAAGCCGATAGCGGAAATTGAATGCCAAGCGGCTGAGCAATTGAGAACCTTCGAGGTGCCTAACCCCGAGGGGCCGTCCACTATCTTCTATGTGGCCGGGGAGAAGCCGGTCAGGGAAGACGACGATTGCCGGTTCCCTGACGAGTTGCATGACCCGCACGTCCCCATTACGGGACTTCCCCACATGACTGACCGGGCAGCCAGAATGGTCAGGAAGCAGAAGATTCCTCCCTACCAGCCCTCCAGCCGGAAGGAAATGATCGAAAAAATGTGGAATCCACCAAACCTGGATCGACGGTTGCTGAAAGTCACCAAGCACCCCGGTCTGGGCTTTTCACTAGAAAATTACTACGAGACTGATGTCATATCGGTCTCAACATGGCCCGGCAACGATCCCGTAGAAGCTACAGATTCGCGGAAAGCCCGTCAAGACGCACATCCTGCGCCCCCAGTTCAGGAGGCACAAGACGAGGAGATCTTCCTTTGGAAACCTCCCCGCCGCCGTTGCACAGAGAAGACCCCCTCCTTCCCCGAAGTGTCGACCTCGAAAGGGCACACCGGCGAAACACCTTCGCCCCGGCCGGCCGGCGAAGCAAGGAGCAGCAGCATGGGCCATGCTCCGAATTCCCCCCGATACGACCCCGTCATGTACGCCTTGTACCACAGGCAGCAACGGGAGATCGAGATGCTGAAGAGGCGGCTAGCCGAGTTGACCTCGCTGGTCGCCGACCTGGTCCAGGGTTCTCTCCCCCCATGGGGTGGCCGGACGCCTCGGCCCCGAGGCGCCAGTCCCAGCACCCCCGCTTTGTCAAGGCAGGAAATGAGAGACATGGCAAGCTCGCTGACCGAGCGGCCGACCAGGCAAGGGCTGACACTCCAAGAGAAGCTACATAAGCCTTATTCCTTTCCGAGAGAGAAGACCCGGGGCATCTTCGACTGGGCATGCCACTACGGCAAAGTCTCCCTTCCACGGTCCAAGAGGCCGCAAGACACCCGAAGAAGCGGGGACCCGCTATTTTGCCCTTACCACCAGATGCTGGGCCACGCCATTGAAGACTGCTATGTCTTCAAAGACATTGCCCAAAACCTCATTGACAGGGACGAGCTCAGGATGGGGGATTATGTGATAGCCCCGCCACGCCCCCATGTAGCGGACAGCCCCAGAGCGGGAGCTTACGCCGTGTCCATCAACTACCAGGCCCCTGAAGATGCGGCTGCCCCGGCTCCCGTCCAAGCTATCTATGATGAATACACAGAAGAGCCTGAGATGGACCTACGCCCCTCTGAGCCAGCGGGCCTCGCACACCCGGCGGCCACGGCCCAGGAGGAGAGCGAGGTGAATGCAGCCTCCATGCCCAGTCATGATGAACAAGAAGAGGGAGATGGCATTCTCGAACCCGAGGACCATGAAGACCAAGACTTCGTCGATTTGTCGCCAGCCCCGCCGGAAATTGAAAATGGCGGCCAGGCCACAGTCGACGAATTGGTTGAAATCAACCTTGGCACAGAAGACAATCCCAGGCCGACTTTTCTGAGTGCTCTCATGCCTCTACAGGAGAGAGAACAATACACAAAGTTGCTGCAAGAATTCCGGGATTGCTTTGCATGGAACTATAAAGAAATGCCCGGACTGAGCCCCGAGGTAACTCAACACATCCTGTCCATTGATCCCAAAGTGGAACCAGTGAAGCAACCTCCCCGGCGCATGAGGCCGGAGTTAACCAGCCAGATCTGCAAAGAGGTCGACAAGCTCATAAACGTCGGCTTCGTGGCGGAGAATCAATACACCACATGGCTGGCCAATATTGTACCGGTGAAAAAGAAGAACGGACAGATCAGGATTTGCGTGGATTTCCGCGACCTGAATAAAGCCTGCCCAAAAGACGACTTCCCGGTGCCTATCACCGAAGTGATGATCGATGCAACTACTGGCCACGAGGCCTTGTCCTTTATGGATGGGTCGTTCGGCTATAACCAAATCTGGATAGCCGACCACGATCGGATTCACACCGCCTTTAGGTCACCTAAAGGGATATTTCACTACAAGAGGATGCCCTTCGGCCTCAAGAATGCTGGTGCCACATATCAGCGGGCGATGACCAAGATCTTCGACGAGCTGCTATACAGCAAGGTCGAATGCTACATCGACGACCTGGTCGTCAAAACTAAAAAGAGGGATGAGCATCTGAATGACCTCAGGGTCGTCTTCTAAAGGCTCCGCCGATACGGGCTGAAAATGAATCCCATGAAGTGCGCCTTTGGCGTGTCCAGTGGAAAGTTCCTCGGCTTTATCGTCCGACACCGAGGGATCGAGATCGACCCCTTTAAGATAAAAGCTATCCAGGAGCTGCCCCCTCCAAAGAATCTGGGAGAGCTGAGATCCCTACAGGGGCGTCTAGCTTACATCCGCAGGTTCATTTCCAACCTGTCGGGGCGCTGCCAGCCATTCCACAAACTAATGATGAAGAATGCACCTTTCAGCTGGGATCATGAATGCCAGCACGCGTTTGACCAGTTAAAGGAGTATCTGGAGACCCCGCCTGTCCTGGGGGCACCTGTCAAAGGCAGACCGCTGATTCTATACATAGCGGCCACCGAATACTCACTGGGGGCAATGCTTGCCCAGAATAATGATGAGGGAAAAGAGCAGGCTCTTTACTATCTCAGTCGAAGGTTGGTGGGTGCAGAGGCTAAGTACACCCCGATTGAAAAGATCTGCCTTGCCTTGGTCTTCGTAGTCAAAAAGATGAGGCACTACATGCTGTCCCATGAAGTAAGTCTGATATCCAGAGCTGACCCCATTAAGCACATTCTCCTTCAGCCAGTCCCGAAGGGGCGCCTTGGCAAGTGGGCCGTGCTGCTCATGGAATTTGATATCACCTACGTGCCGCAAAGGGCCGTTAAGGGACAAGCCGTCGCGGATTTCTTCGCAGCACATCCCGTGCCCGAAGACTCCCCGTTGGCCACCGAGCTACCTGAAGATGAAACACTAGAGGTAGACCAAATACAACAAGCCATCTGGCAGCTTTACTTTGATGGAGCCTCAAGGACAGAAGCGACCCCGTCCGGGCGCACCAAGGTACGAGCCGGAGCAGGCATCGTCCTCAAGTCGCTGGACGGAGAGGTGATGCACACTTCCTGCTGCATCAGCAAACCCTGCACCAATAATGAAGCAGAGTATGAAGCCCTGATCATCGGCCTCCAGGTCGCCCTCCAAATGGAGATCAAAATGCTCCAGGTGTTCGGCGATTCGCTGCTGGTCGTCAAGCAAGTCCAGGGGCAGTTTGATGTCCGAAAACCTGAGCTGCTCCCGTATCACACTAAAGCAAAAGGGCTCATGGAGCGGTTCTACCTCCTCGAGATAGGCCATGTCGCCAGAGGGGAGAACGCACAAGCCGACGCATTGGCAAAATTGGCAAGCTCACTGGCGGTGCCCCTAGATGGATATCTCCATATCCAAGTAATAAACCAACGCCAGATGCCCAGCATGATAGAAGAAGAGCCAGAAGAGAAGGACCTACAGGTCGCTACAGCAGAAGCCGTCAGCCTGCCTGACTGGAGGGACCCCCTAATGCAGTGGTTCAGGCACCAGCAACTACCCGACCGAAGAGAAGAAAAGATCAAGCTGGTCAGAACCAAGGACTCCTATGAGCTTCGAAGCGGAATATTATTCCGGATTGTGGCCGATGCCAAACGGAAGCTACTCCTCCGATGCTTGTCCATTGAAGAAGCTTGGAGGGTTATGAAGGAGGTCCATGCCGGCATAGCTGGCGCACACCAGGCGGGGCCGAAAATGAAAATTGAAATCAAGAAACTTGGCTATTATTGGCCTGCAATGTTCAACGACTGTTGCGAGTATGCTAAGTCGTGTCAGAGATGTCAGGAGCATGCCACCATTCCCAGAAGACCTCCTGCACCACTACACCCAACGGTGCCCAGTTGGCCGTTCGCCCAATGGGGAACGGACGTCGTGGGCCCCTTGCCCGCGTCTTCCGCAGGTTGCAAATACATTCTGGCGGCGACCGAATACTTCTCCCGCTGGGCCGAGGCCGTCGCCTTACGGGAGGTCACCGGAGAAATCATGGCCAGGTTTTTCCTCCGCAACATCATACTCCGGTTCGGCGTGCCCGACCGAATTGTATCAGACAATGGCAGCCACTTTCGCAACCAGAAAGTCTACCGACTAGCAGAAAAATATAAAATTGATTGGAGGACCTCAACTCCTTACAATCCACAAGCTAATGGGCTGGCCGAAGCTTTCAATAAGACACTCTGCACTCTCCTGGCCAAGACTGTTAGCCCTAGCAAAAGGGACTGGGAAGGAAGAATGTATGAAGCACTTTGGGCGTACCGAACCGTATACAAGACCCCAACGGGCTGCTCGCCCTTCTCTCTCGTATATGGCTCGGAAGCAATCATCCCCGTCGAACTGGAGATACCGTCCCTCAGGGTCGCCATTCAGCATGGGCTTATCCCCGAAGGGCAGACCAACACCGAGCGAAGGCTCGATGAACTCTCCAGTCTGGAAGGAAAGCGGCTTCAAGCCCAACAGAATATCCAGGTCTATCAGGCCCGGATTGCACGCGCCTTTGACAAGCTCGTCAGGGAACGCGAATTCAAGAAGGGTGACCTTGTCATGGTCAAGAGAAGAGATCTCATGGCGGCCAACCCCAAAGGTAAGCTAAACGAGAACTGGCTCGGACCCTACGTAGTCCAAAAAGTCTACGAAGGCGGAGCCTATGTGATTGTTAACCACCGCGGGGAGGTTCAATTCCCGCCCCTTAATGGAAGGCACTTGAGGCTGTACTATGCTCCGGCGCCCCCATTCAGGTAATAATATTACTCTTCGCCCCATTTTGGGGCGGATTTGCGTGATTAATGTCCGAATGATTTGGCCACTAGCCGGGTTTCCAAAAGGAGAGAAAGGAATAAAAAGAGAAAGAAAGAAGAAGCAAAAAAAGGAAGAAAAGAAGAAAAAGAGTAGAAAGGGAAAGAGAGAAGAAGCAAAAGAGAAAGAGAGAAAAAAATGGAAAGAGAAAGAAGCAAGAAGCAAGAAGAGAAAAAAAAAAGAAGAAGCAAAGAAAGAAAAAAGAGAGATAAAAAAAAACAAGAGAGGAGAAGAATAAAAAGAAAAAAAAAGAAGCCAGAAAGGGGGAACGCCCACCCCATGTCCAGTCAACGCCCCGCATCAGCGGGGGTGCCAAAAAAAATTAATTTTAAAAAAAGGGAAGCAAGCTCTTCTCTCCGTCCTTCCCGGGCGGTGAGTACCCCTTTGGCTCGGACCTCGCGTCCGGGTCATTGACTAAACAAACTCTTCTCTCCGTCCTTCCCGGGCGGTGAGTACCCCTTTGGCTCGGACCTCGCGTCCGGGTCATTGACTAAACAAACCCTTCTCTCCGTCCTTCCCGGGCGGTGAGTACCCCCTTGGCTCGGACCTCACGTCCGGGTCATTGACTAGACAAGCTCTTCTCTCCGTCCTCCCCGGGCGGTGAGTACCCCTTTGGCTTGGACCTCTAGTCCAGGTCATTGACTAAACAAACTCTTCTCTCCGTCCTCCCCGGGCGGTGAGTACCCCTTTGGCTTGGACCTCCAGTCCAGGTCATTGACTAAACAAACTCTTCTCTCCGTCCTCCCCGGGCGGTGAGTACCCCTTTGGCCTGAACCTCCAGTCCAGGTCATTGACTAAACAAACTCTTCTCTCCGTCCTCCCCGGGCGGTGAGTACCCCTTTGGCTTGGACCTCCAAGTCCAGGTCATTGACTAAACCAACTCTCCTCTCCGCGCGCTCTGGACGGCCAGTCAACGGTCTCCGACCGAGGCCCCCCCCCCCCCCCCTGAAGCCAGCACGAGCTTTCGACCTTGCGGCGAGACTAGGAAGGTGCCCGTCCGGTACAGTGGAGTGGTCCCCTCGTCCTCCCCCTGGGAAGGCGAGCACTCTCCTGTGTCCTGACATGGGTTCCTGCCCGGCTCTCCGGAATCAAATCTTCGCAGAGACCTGCACCCCGCCGATGTGTCTCGGCACAGAGACAGGGAAGCGAGTAGGGAGAAGAAATCGTCGTATATAAAAGAAAAGAAGGGGAAGGAAGGTCTCTCTGGGACAAACGCCCACACAAGAACACGCGAAGCCATAAATGTTATTTTCCTATATTCAAAAAAGGGAGTCGGACTACAGGAACTTCGGGGCATACCCCTGTGTTACAAAAAAAATAAATAAGGGAACCGCGCCTAGTCAAGGCCCCTGAAGATATCTTCGAGAGGCAGAATCCCTACGCAAGGGAAGTTCGTCCGGTCGCGGAGCCGCCCCCTCCGCTCCTCCAGCTGAGCGAGCTCCGCCTCTATGGACTCCACCTCGGCTTGAGCGGCACCGAAGGCTTCTCTCTCTCTCTCGGCCACTTCCTCGTTCACGGCGAGATCAAGCCTAGCTGCAGCAAGGTAGCCCTCCAATTCTGTAATTCGTCTCTTCAAAGACAGGACCTTGCCCTTGCTCCCCTCCCAGGCCTCTCTATGGCGCTCCCTGTTGCCTCGCCGTGTTTCCAAGGCTTGCAGATACTCGTCCGCCTGGGCATCCAAGGCGGCACGTTCGTCAGGAGCCTGGGTCTCGAGGAAGTCGCGGCGCCTGATGTATTTCAGTAATAGCAAGACCCGCCGCGACCATTCCCCCAGCGGGCAGCCGAGCACTTGCAACGCCCCGGTCAGCTGCACCACTATGGTGTGCACCTCCCGATATGACAAAGAGGGATCGGCGAGGAGCATCGCCCGTAGGGTGATCAACATATGGCGGACCGGCGCTTCCGACGAGGTGTGGCCGGCTGAAGGCAGGACTGGGGGAGTGAATTCCACGGTGATGTCCACCTCCGCCCACAAGCCGGCATCCACCGTGACTGAGGAAGAGGGAAGGGCAAGAGTCAAGTCGCCCGGCTGGCGTGGCTCGACAGGGGGCTTTTGGCCAACCACCGCCCAAGAAGGGGCCGAAACCAGCGCCGAAGCATCCGATGTCTCTGTCACTCGCTGCTCCCCTGTTGCCTCTGCCCTGGCCCTGTCCGCTTCGGCCGTCGGCTCGGCGGGAGAGGGTGCAGCCGTCTCTACCCTGGCCGAAGAAGGAGCCTCGAGCAGAGCTGGACCCGAGGAGGCCATCCACGAACTTCTTTCTCGCGTCTGGGATCCCTCCAGATGTGCACGAAGCCCCGTAAATATTTACCTCAGGAGCGGGTCCTCCATCTGGGCCGGAAGTTTCGGGAAAGGCGGAAGTGGAACCATTAGTCGGGGTAGACGCCCCGCTTCCACCAGTGCAGCAAGGCTCGCGACCCCTAAGTCGGAGACGCGAGCCGGCCCCTCCACCGCGATCGGGGCAATGCTTGGTCTCCGTTTGGCTACGGCCTTTCGGACATGACCGGACGTCTTCTCCGGCCCCGGCGTCGCCTGACCATATGAAGGGAAATCAGTCACTCGTCACCAAGAATAGATCGTGCGAGGGCAGGGGGGCGAAAAGGGGTCGTGGAACCCGCACGCTTACCTCAGCCACCGATGTGCCACTTTCAGGGGCGATCTCCCCCTCCTCCAGAGGCTCTCCCGCCAAGGGCCCCACCGGCACATCCTCCTGAAGGGCCTCAAACAGAAGGGCCAGCCTGCCCATGCCAACAGCAACTTCCGTCGGGCGGTCAACTGGCGCAATTGGAGCAGCCTCTTTCGCGGCCTCCGGCTTGACTGATTCCTGCAAAGAACCGACACAAGAAAAAAAAAACGGCGTCGGTAGGTGACCACCAAGGCAGCCCTACGCCAATAAAAAACACACGCCTACGGTAGCAGCCTCTATCAAGCTGAGCGCATTAGCAAATGAAAAGCCTTAAAGGCCGGTTCGGGCGGCCCGATGCCTCAAGACGCTACCTCGGCGGGAGCCGCCTCGTCGGAAGAATAGTCGTAGTCTACCTCTTCCCCGGATGGAGATCCGACTACCGTTGGCTCGGCCGGCGCCGGCAAAGGGGCCTCCACCTCGAGCTCGATAACCGGCGCCTCCTCTCGCGGACTGGGTGAGGCTGGCAGCCCAGACTTCGGCCTCTTCCGCACATACAGCTGCGTCACCGGAGGGTGCATTCGGAGGCCGAATAGCCCAGCAACTGCTCCAGCTGCACCTGTCACATAAACGAAAAGACGGGTCACGTCAAACCCTATCGGCTCCCAAAGAAGGAAAGCATTGAAAAGGGGGCGACAAAGACAAATACCCTCGTCGACCCCGACAGACAAGGTCTTCTCCGGAGCCGCAGCCTTGCCCTCACACGGAATCGGCACGGGCGCCGTCCCCTCCACGCCGCCCCCAGAGAAGAAACGCATCGTCTCCGCGCGGGGACGCAAGGCCAACTCAGGGGGGAGATCCGCCATGGACGACGTAGGCGATTGCCGAGCCTCACCAGTATCACGGCCCGGCCCGGTCTGCATGGCCGCAAATGCCTCGAAGGATGGGATAGCGACCGCCGGTGAGGCTACTGTCGTACCCAGGGCTTCCTTGGCCCGCCTCCGCTTGGCCGCCTGTTCCCCGGCCACCTTGGCAGCATCCAGCGCCTTCTTTACAGGCGACTTCGCTCGAAGCCTTTCCTTGGCCTGCAGTGAGGGGACGGGAGTCGCCGCCAAGGCCACCTTTGCTACGACCGCGGCCGCACCCATGACAGGTGCGGGCCTAGGAGCCGACCCCTCTACATCAGGAGCGAGCGCGGACACGGGCTCCTCTACAAGGGCTGAGACAAAAAATAATACATTCAAGCGTCAGGGCCCTGCTTCAAAAAAAAATAAAAAAAAAGAAGACTTAAAAGAGGCGCCGACGGTCGAGGGCACTGACCGGCGGGCGGGCTGGGCTCGGGCCGAGCAACTTCAAATTCCTCGAAGGTTGGGACCCGTAGTGCTGAAGGAACGACGGTCGGGGCTTTGGCCGCCTCCGTCTTGCGTCGCTTCGTGTCCCGCTGTTTGGCCGCCTTCGCGGCATCCATTGCTTTCTTCACGGGAGATCTCGCCCGGGGCCTCTTCGCGGCCTTGGGCAAAGGAGCCGTGGTCGGGGCCAGCGGCGCTGCTTCAAAATATGCAGGCTTCTTCACCAGCCGGAGGAGATTCCGGTACGTGGCCATCTGCGTGCTGTCGGGATGGTCTGCAAAGAGAAGAGGGGAAAGAACGAACATGCATATACCATTAGTACTTAACTCACCGTGGAAGCCGCAACGTTAAGGGACAAAATTGAAGAGCAAGAGGGAACTGAGTACCATGAGGGCCAGTGTACAGCCGCAGCGTGATCGGCCAGTAGCTCAGGGACGTCTCCTTGTCCCGACGTGCCGCCTCCCGAACTAGCCAGCAGACGTCCTCAATAGTTCGACACCGGTCCGTGAGGTTGGCCAGATCCGCGTGCTTCTTTGAGGAGAGGCGACAGAAAAGATTGAAGTGGTCCATGCCCCACCCATCAGCATAATAGTAAGGGACATGCAGGCGCTTGCCCAGGATGGAGGCCGTCACATCTTCTATCTTCATCCCATTCACCCGGAGGAGAACATAGAGCCATGTGGTATCCTTATAGTTCTCAGGCCGCCTCTCCTCCCGCCTCATAAACGTGCGATGCGGGCAGGCCACGTCCCTCTCTGGGCGCCAGCTCTTGGCAGGAGTCCCCTCTTCCTCTATGGGAAATGGGTAGTTGATGAGCTCCAGACGGTCGCTCCCCACCCGGCACAAGTCCCGCAGCGTCTTCTCATAGTCATCCTTAGCCACCGGGGGTAGCTCCACCTTCGGAGTCGGCCTCATGTCCCGGGCTTGCCTACGAGCTGCCATGTACGCTGCCACCTCCTTCTCCTGCCTGTTCTTGAGCCGAAGAAGGTGATCCGGCTCAATATCAAGCACTGGCACTGGCTGCCGACTAAGGAATCTTCTTTCGGCGCCATCCCAACAATCGGTCTTGTGCAACCGATAGAAAGCCGTCCGGGCATTCCACCACTTTATGTAATCTTGGGTCACTCGGGGAACACGACCTGGGGCCGGTACTCTGAAAGAGGCGGAGTCCGCTCGGTGGAAGAAGTCCCACCAGCTTTTGGCGTGCTCGGCAACCGAACCTCCCCGGACATTCCGCGAGGGCAAGCCGAATTGTGCATGATAAGCAGGGATATGTTGATCATACCCAAAGTTGCGACCGAACCGGAAAGGGTAATACGGCTCCAGCAACACATTCTCCCCCTTTCTGAATACCAGCACGCTCGGGCGAATTGACAACGCCCAGTCTCGCAGTTCCGGCTCCAGTAGTGGGCGCACCACGTTCTCCTGGCTGATAGGATGAACGTACCTCTCCACCTGATCATCTCTGCACTCCCTCTTATTATTCACAAGGGGGCTTGAATGTGCGGCCAGCGTCCAGAAATGAATGGTCCCGACCGCATCCCTGGGGACCGTTGTCAACCGGCCCCGGATATCATACATCCGCATCGAGGTAGAAGCCGGCTCTACACTCGCGAACTCCAGCATCCTCGGTATCAGCCCCCAATCCTGGAGAACTCGCGGGGCAAACTCCGGGAACAGCGAACAGACCCACGCGTTGAAGAAGTGCAGTGGGCACACATACCGGGCCTGCCTCGGAAACTGATGGGTGCTGATATCTCCCAGCGCCTTGTAGATCAAGCAAAGGGTCGCCGGGCACAGTGACAGCTTGATACCCCATGCCATCTGACATGCCGGGTAGATGGCATCCGGTCGGATAACTGTCTCGTCGCCATACGGCATGGCAAACGAGCATAGCCAGTACGTGAGATAGGCGGCGCAGTGGGTCTGGGGATCCAAGCCCATCGGGTTAGGGCCGCTCCGACGCCCTCTGGACGGGATCTTCACGTCGAGCTTGGGCTTTGCACGCTTCTTAGCGGTGACATCGGTACCAACACAGGGGAATTCCTCGTACCGCTTCGGCCCATCAAAGAAATACTCCAGCCACAGAGGCATGCGCACCCTCTTCCTGTCCCCACGGGCGGGCTGCTTCCCCTTGTGCGACAGCTGGTACAGCTCCCGGTACGCCTTCATCAGGTACCGGTAGGAATACCCCAGAGAATAATAGCCATCCCCGTTAGTCTCATCCTTGATTAGATCAGGGAGGCACACTTCTTCATAAGGCTCCCCGTCAATGGGTAAGCCGCTCAGCTGACTGAGACTCCATAAGTCAAGCGAAGTCTCGCCCTCCGCTGTGTAGAAGGTGTTAGTCGCTGCGCTAAACACCTCTATCATGCCGCAACAGAGGCCCTTGGAAATGGGATAGCCATATCGGGAGGCGTACACGCTGTGATAAATGCCGACCCGGACCAGCAGAGGAGCGTAGTTGAACAGCACATGCTCCGTGAACTCCACCGCCCTCTCCCGGAAGGTGTGGGCGTCCTGAAGCTTCAGCTCCCCGAACCAGCCCAATGACAGATCATACTTGAATCTGATGGCCAAACAGTCCAAGATGAAGGGCTCTTCTCTATAGCCCCACCTCAAGGGAGCCAAGAATAGGCCGAATCGAGGCGCCTCGTTGTGCACCTTTCCAGCAGACAGGTCCCATCTTGCCGGAGTAAACTGGGGCGCCCGTACCAGCTTGTCTTCGGTCGGCAGCACCCCCTCAATCCCCAGAACTGGCTCCCACTCCCGGGCTTCTCCCACCAGGTACATCGGAATACTCCGGGGAACGCTGTACAACAAGCTATCCCGGGCCTGCAATATAGCCTGTTCAGCCTTCTTCACGACCCGGAAGTCTCGCCCTTCCCGCGAGCGAAAATGCTTCAGAAATCGAACCAGGTGTCTGTCCTTCGGGAAGTCCTTCCTGTACTCCCCGGTGACCCTGTCAAATGTGAAGCCGCTGTCAACTCTGGCAAGCCTTTGGAAATCCATGGTCTCCCCGTCGGACTCAGATGACTCTGCCAAAGCGGCTATTTCTGCGTGCTCTCGGTCCAGGTCTTCCACGTTGAGCCATGTCACTGCCGGCACTGGACCCCGCGGAATGAGGTCGGCACCGACAGCAGCAGCGGGGGCGGGAGAACCACTTGGGGCAGCCATTTATCTGCAAAGATACATAAACAGAAGATCAGAATAAGCCACATGCAAAAGGAAGTAAAAGGACTGCAAAGAAACTTTACTACAAGTCAAATGAACAAAATATTGCCAATTTCTGACGAAATTTCGGCAGAGTTTCCCCTAGGCCAGAGGCGTAAGGGAAAACACGGGTGCGCGTCCACAAGGAGTGACGGCCCCAACAAAGTCATGGTGGGCCCCGAGAGGCAACACCAAAAGTCCGCCGGTCGAAGAAGTCCTTCTTCCCCCATATGCTGCCTAAGGCCCCTTGGCCGGTACACTCTCTCTTCCCCCACCGGGCCACGGCCTAAGGCCCTCACCGGTACACCCCCTGGGTGCTTCCCCGGCACGCCCCCGGAGGGGCCCTTCGCCGGCACAGTCCCCTCAGCCTTTCCCCGGCAGGCCTAGGAAGGCTTCCCCGGCACAGCCCCGCGGTGCTTCCCCGGCACGCCCAGATAGCCTTCGCCGGCACAGTCCACAGGCGTCTTCACCGGCACGCCCACCAGAAGCTTCACCGGCACACCCCCCCACGGGTCTTCCCCGGTACGCCCCGTGGAGCCTTTCACCGACACGCCCAAGAGGGCCTTCCCCGACACGCTACGGGGTGCCTTCCCCGGCACAGCCCATGGTGAGGCCTTCCCCGGCACATGCCCAAGAGGGCCTTTCCCAGCACACTTGCTGCTCTGTCCCCCGGCACACTCGTGCCCTCTAACCCGCCCGGCACGCTCCCCTCAAGCCTCCCCGGCACGCCCGTCAGTGGCTTTGTCGGCACGCTCCGGCGACCTCCACCACGACGGCACCGACCACGCTCGCCAATGCCCTCCCACGCCAAGAAAAGAAGAGAAGGAAGGGGAAGAGAGCAAAAGGGAGAAGAGGGAGGGGGAGCCTAGGGCTCCACCGTCCGCCGAAGAAAGAAGAAAGGGGAGAAAAGAAAGAAGAAAGGGGGGGAACAGAGAAGAGAAAGGAGAGGGGAAGGGATGAAGAAGGAGGAAGAGAAAAGAGGGGGGGGCTTCCACGGCGATGCCCTCACCGGACCGATGACGACGACGACGGCGACGGCGGCCCTCGGCGACGGAGACGGAGAAGAAGGGGAGGGGGTTTCGCCCGTCGAAGAGAGAAAGAGAGAGGGAAGAGAGTTCAAAAGAGAGGGGGGGAAACGGTAACCGCCCCACCCCCCCTTTTATACAAAAAGGGAGAAAAAAAAAGAGAGAAAAGGGGAAGAGAAATAAAGGGAGTCGAGAGGGGTAAACAAAAGGGGGGGGGAGGAGATTAAAAAAAAAAAGAAGAAGAAGAAGGAAAATGAGAAGAAAGGGAAGAAAGGGAAGAAGGGAGAAAAGAAAAGAGAAGAGAGAGAATAAAAAAAAAGAAGAGAAAACAGGGGGAGAATACGAAAAAAGAATAGAAAAGAGGGGGAGAGGAGAATAAAAGAAGAAAAAGGGGATAAAAAGAAGAAAAAAAGGGAAACAAAAAAAACTCTACCAAATAAATATGAATATATATATATATATATATATATATATATATATATATGCACACATACATATACATCCACTTATATATATATACCTACGTACGCATAAGTGAGGCACAAAAAAAATAATAAGATCCTCCCGGGGAAAACATTCCATCCCCACAAGCCGGGTCATACACACGTCCGCATAAGCAAAACAACTCTACCCTTGCACACGGCCACCTTTGCAATAGTGCCACTACCCTACCACCGAAACAAGCCCGTCCCTGGCACATCGCCTCGGGCCTCAGCCACCACCCACTCCGCACAATATTGCCATTACGGACCCTACGTCCAAATCGGCATGAATTCTCCCGTTGCGCTGGCATTTTCTTCTTGCCAACGAATAAGCCTTACCTTCCGGCGCAAGGCTTCGTGCCCTAGCCGACACTTATGTATCACTCGTTTGTTAAAAAGAAGAGAAAGAAAAGAAAATGAGGTTAAAAATAGAGACACCCCGCCGGACTTGCCCCTACACGGGGGAAAGGGTAAAAATGGCAACAACCCGGCTGTGGCGAAAACCCGAAAGGGCGCTACGGGCAAAATTGGGTACCCCGCCACGTGAAAACCCGAGAGGGCGCGTGGGCAAAAGCAAGAGGGGGCCGGTACCGGCGAAAACCCGAAAGGGCGCTTGTATCGGTAATGTGGTTCAAAAAAAAGGAGAAAAAAAAAAGAAAAGAAAAAAAAATAGGAGAACAACAAAGCATGTCAGTTCCCGGCATCCTGTCGGGACTGACGAAGAGACTAAGAGACTGTAGACACGCCAAAATTGACGTTACTGTGAGTACATCTCATATTGCCTTGTAATGCCCTAATTTGACTCTCAAATTAGCTCTATTTGAGTGGTTTTTCTCACTTTTCTTGGATTTCTCCCCTTTTTCTCTCTTTTCCTATTTTTCCCTATTTTTCTAGATTTTTCTGATTTTTTTGGGCATTTTTCTCTATTTTTTAGAAATAACGACTTGACGTGGGGCGTCTTTTAAATAACCACTTATACATGGGCGTTTCTTAAAAAATTGACGACTATATTGGAGGGCGTCCATTCTTTCAAATTTCCATTTTTCTGAGAATTTTTCGGAATTTTTCGAGAATTAACGACTTTTCCTAAGGCGTTATTTTGAATAAAAAATCAAAAGAAAATGAATTCACGACGTACGTGAGGGCGTGTTTTCAAATTGATTATTTTATTATTATTTTTTTAACCCCTTTGAGAGGTAATTTGGTGGCCTTCCGGGTGTCAGAAAAATTTACAAAAATAGTCGTTGGAATCAGGGCGACGAGATGCACCTCCACCTAAAAAATGAGAAAATAATATTGAGAAATGAAAAATGGCCCTATTTTGAATATTTTGAATTAACGTCTTTTGTTAGGGCGTGTTTTAATTAACGCCTTTGACTCAGACGTGTTTCACAATTTTTCAAATAAATTCCAAAATTTGATTTTTGAATTAACGCCCTGATCTAAGGCGTGTTTTTAAGAAACGCCCTCTGGGCCAGTCGTCAATTCAACAATTGACGCCCTGAACCAAGTCGTGTTTCACTTTTGTGCTCCGAACGAACGCAGCCTTTCCCAGAGAGACTCCTGCTTCGTTTGGGCTCTTGCCTAGCTTAATCCTCCCCTATTTTGGGCTCTTGCCCGTTCTTATCTCTTCCTCTTTTGGACTCTTCCCTCCTTATCTCCTCTTCTATCCTTAATAGAACTTCGGTAGCTCTGTTAAGGGGTTATTTTCTTATTCTTCTGCTTCTTCTTCCGTTCTTCTGCTTCGGTGTTATTTTTTCTTTTTTTTTCGTTTTTCTTGTTCTTCTTCTGCCGTCTTCTTCTTCTGTCTTTTTTCTTCTGTTTTCTTCTTCCCCTCCTCTCTTCTTTCTCTTCTGTTTTCTTCTTCACAGGTGCTGCTGCTGCGGTTGGCTCAGGAGAAGCTGCACGAATCCATCTTCATCCTATTTGAAGCTTCCTCCCCTTGAACATCAAAGCCAACGCACAGGCTCCTCCTCTCTTTTTTTATTTCTTTTGTTTATTGCTTTGTTTTGTGCATGCATGCCCATCTCCTATTGATTTTCATTATTCTCAACCACGTTGAGTATCTCCCCATAGTGCATACTTGCACTCTTTCCTCTTGTTTTATTTTGCATAACATTCATACATTCCCATACCCTTTTTGCATAGGGGTTTAAGGGCCAACCACCCACAAGGTGTGTCTTAATCCTATGATATTTTTCATGCTCATCTATTCAAGAATTTGATGCTACACCCACCTTGTTTCTAATTCAATTCTTTTGGTGGTATTTGTTTGTTTTGCAAGGGTAATAAAAGCAAGAACTCTCTTCATCGGCCGGCCGATTAGAAGAGAAAGGAGCACTCACATCCCCGCACTTTCAAGGTATTCTTCGCGATCTCTCCCCTTCATTAATTGTTATATCTTTTGAGGCGTTCGCGTCTCTGGCGATCACAACTTCCTTTTAGCACCTCGTGCTATTTTATTGCTTTCATCATATCTATTGCTTTTTATATTTAAGTGGATTTTTAAAGAGATCTACAAATTGGCGATCACGGTGGGACCCTTTGTGTTCTTTGTTTATTACCCTTTCCCCTTAGGCACCCGCGTGTGCCGTCTCCCCTATTGCACCCTCGGTGCGTCTCCCCTTTTTGTGCCCCTCGGGCACCCTCCATTGGTTTTACACCCTCCCCTAAGTGATTGGTCAGTTTGTTGATTTTTCTTTAAGGTTTCCACTTATTTAAAATTCTTGATGAGCATGCTTATTCTATTGATTGCCATGATTGTGTGATTGAGTGTTAATACTGCTGGCCGTGAAGTTCTTCTGGAGAAAGTGAATTCACGCCTCTGGAAGAGGCATTTTTCTTGATTTAACGCCCTAACCCAGGGCGTCTTATTCATACTTTACGCCCTCTGACAGGGCGTTTTTCAACATATATCCTGATTTCTCTTGGTTTTATTACGCTGTCTTTGAATTCACGCCCTTCTCCAGGGCGTTTCTTTATTGATTAGCGCCGCAGATTAAGGCGTTTCTTGTGAGTTGACGCCCGTTGTACAGGGCGTCCTTTTATTTATAGCGCCTCTCTCTAAGGCGTATTTCACCCTGCCCCTGGGCTTGATTCACGACAGATACACCGGCGTGTCCTTGTTTAGTAGCGCCCCCTTCAAGGGCGTGTTTTTACCGTGGGTTTCCAGAACCCTCCGGCTGTGGTTTTTCATGGTATTTCCTGCTTATCTTTATTGATTATATTATTGTGGTTGGCCTACTTACCATGTTGCATTCTTTGCATTGGTTTGGTAGCCCCCCTCCTCTTCATTAGGATCCACACACCCTCTTGGAATCGGGACGACCCTCCATTGAGCATTCCGTCTCTTTGGACTGGAAATCCCTTTTCCAAGCCTCCGTAAGTCCCCGCACCCGTGGATTCCCTCACGGACGCTGGGCAGGTTGTACCTTGAAGTTCCCAAGTTAGTTGGCCATATACGTGGTGAGAGAGGGTCCCTAGTTGGCATTGGAGTTCAACTCATATTGAAACTAGGTTCCCCCCTTGTGTGAATCATTCCAAACTTTGCTAAAATTCATTAATTCACCAAGGTTTAAACAAATAAAAATCAAGGTAACCATTCCAACTTGTGTGTTTCTTTGCAAATTGTTTGCACATTATTTGGATTGCATAATGGCTTACTTTGATAAACAAAACAACATGTTTAATTCAATTCATGAGGATGATCAACCTAGCACATCTTATAATCCTCAATTTCAACATGTTCATCAAAATTCTCACCATTCTTTCAAAGGGCCACGCCCTCATTCTTGTGGTCATGCCCGACCCATGGGCAATGTCCAATCCAATGGTCCTTCAACTCAATTTCGAGCCACTACTCCCTCGGGATCCTCTCGTCCCAATGATGAGAAAGTCTCCCAGATCATTCATGTGTTAGATCATCTTACCCCTCAACAGATCCAAGCCCTTAAGGCTGCCGTTGAGGGTACATCTCAAGCATCTCTCCCTCCTTCCAATTCTATTCGGGTGGCCCATCACCCACTTCCCTCTTCTATTCACACTAGGGTGGCCCTTCACCCACTTCCTTCTTCCACTCATATTTCTAATCGGGTAGCCCATTACCCATCTCCTTCTATTCATGCTTCCCCTCGGGTGGCCCATCACACGCCTCCTTCTATTCCTCCTCCACCGCGGCCCCGAGGCCCATTTATTCCTTGTAATCCAGCTCATCCGGGTTCTTCCACGGGCCGGCCCATTAATTCCCCTCCACGGCCTTTTTATGCGGCCCTTCCTCCTTCAAGGCCCTGCCAGCCCTCGGTTGTTCAAGTCACACCCCTCCAACAATCTCTTCTTGATAAGATTACTTTGATGGAGGAACAAATAAAGAGGGTCACGGCTCCTCCTACTCCAGTCGATCCTCTCCATGCCGCTTTGGACGAGATTACAAAGATGGAGAGAGAGTGGAAAGACAGGAGGGATGATTACGGCGTCGGCGGTTCAAGTGAGCAAGAGCCGGCATTCGAAGAATCCGAGGCAGTATACGATGATGATGAAGCTCCGCAGGCACCCCTTCCGAGTTTCCTTAACTTTTCGCTTTCCCCATTTTCATTCGATGAACCCCCTGCTCGGGAGGAAACCACTCCCAATTCAACCCCTGTTTATGAGACTAGTTGGTGTTACGACGATGGGTCGATATTCCAATCGTCCGCACCGGCGCCTATTGAGTCTCTTCCCATTTCCACTCCCACTCCTAACACTGCTCGCCCCGTCCGGCATTTTCTACGCACCAAACCTTCACCCATTAACCCTCCACCAACTACACCTCCACCCACTATACCATCAACCTTCACACCATTAGCCACCGCTGAGCCTTCCATTATAAAACCTCCACCTATTAAGTCAGTAACCTCCACATCGGCCTACACCGAGCCTACCACTGAACCTCCTCCAATTGACCTCCCATTACCACCATCCCTAAAAACCACCTTACCTACCCCACTATTTAACCCTCCACCTTTACCTATGGCTAATCCTGAGCAGGACCCACCACTTTTTGCACTCGAGCTAACCCCGACCGCTTGCAAGCAAAGGGAGAAACTCGATGTGTTTGAACCTCCGCCTCCACTTACGCCAACACTTTCCATTATACCTCCACCACTCACAAAGCCTTCCGCCTCCGCTTCACCTCCTTTTGCTACTCGGAATGGGAGTGCTTCTGCAAGTATTTGTGCCGAAGGTGATCAAGAGCCGGGCAAGACAGATGTGGCCACGGTTATGCGATTCAAGATTCAAGAAGTCATTTACCGGATGCCAATCCGGATTATTGTGCCGAGCATGGTCGCAGAGGCCAAGTCACCGCCATTGCTCAGGGAAGAATGCCAAGAATTGATGCCATCCAAGGGCCAGGCAGGGCACCCTTTGTTCCCTCTTCCAAATCTTGATTCCATTCCTCCATACAAGGGGCGAATGCCCAATTTGTTCAACACTTCCTATACACCACAATTAATGGGCATGGTAATGCTTCATGTTCCAATTTTCCAACTCCCTCACACCATTACTTTGCACTCTCCAAGGGAGTTGTCATTCACCATTGAAGCCTCGGCAGGGGCTATTTCTCATACACTTTCACTGCCGTGGAGGGGCAGTTATCTTGATGCCAAAAGGCCTTCCATTATTTTATCCATATTCTTATCTATCATGTTTTCTTCATGGGCCACTCCCAGGGGAAAGAGGAGGATTTCACCCTCTCACCCTTCACATTCCTCATCTTATTTGCATTTCATTGCGTTCATGCATTCACTGCATTCATCACGTCCATTCTATTGCATTCATATGCATTTGCACCTCCTGCTTCCCGGGTCTCCAAACCCGTATCTTCCCCGCCTTCCGGCACCTCCGGATATTCCGCACTTCCCATCTTATTCATCTTCATCTTTTTATCCACTATCCCTGGGGCATCGCGTCCCTTTTCCTGCTATCTCCCTGAAACCTCCAGGAATTTTATCCCTCCTCTTTGGGCATCTCGCCCTTTCTGATTCTATTCCTCCGGAACCTCCGGAATTTCTCCCAGGGCATCGCGCCCCTTTCCACCTTATTCCTCCGGAACCCCCAGATTTTCCCTTTGGGCACGACGCCCCTCTCCACCTTCTTTATTTGCTTCCTCCGGAACCTCCGGACTTTTCTCTCGGGCACGACGCCCCTTTCCACCTTCTCCTTTCTGATTTCATTCCTCCGGAACCTCCGGATTTTTCTCTCCCTGGGCATCGCGCCCCTTTCCATCCTCTTCCTCCGGAACCTCCGGACCCTCCATCTTTCTTCCGATTCATCTTTCTGCTCCTCCGGGATATCACATCCTTCATTTTCTTCCTCCTTTTTCATCATCTTTTTCTTTATTTCTTCCCAGGACATCGCGTCCCTTCTTTCGTTATCCCTCCGGAGCCTCCGGATGATTCCTCCTATCACGATTCTCCTCCTTTACCTCCGGACCCTCCGGATCCGTCTCTTTCTATATATCAATTTCTTCTTCTAATTCCTCCTGATTCTGGGTCCGACCCAACTTCTTCCACATCCACTACCTTGGGCATTTGCCCTTTCTCCCACTGCTTTCGAGGCTTTAGTCCTCACTCCTCCTTCTAATTCTCCGCTTCTTCTGTAGACCTTTCATGTGATCTAGCCCTCGCCTCTCTTCCTTTTTTCCTTATTCGTCTGAGTCTGGTCTTGGCACCACTCCTTCTTGTTAAGCCACTTTCAAATCCTTTGCTTCCAATCATTTTATCTGCCAAAGAGGACTATCTCACAATGATCAACCTCGCCTCTGACAGCTGCTTCAAGAAAGGTTGCAAGGTAAAATATTGGCGTAAGTACGCATTTTTATGATATCATTACATCATTTCTTCACGCATGATTTTCAAAAGAAAGTGCTTCTTAGCAGGATTAAGAGTGATGTTTTTAAACCTTTATCTTAAATTTTTTGAATTCTCATTTTTTTTAAAAAAAAAAAAAAGAGTCTTTAGACTTGCTTTCGCAGCACCTTTGGTTAATAAGAACCCGCGCTGGGAATTCAACATTCTCTCCCCGCTTGTTAAGAGCAACCCTTAGCTGGGCATTCCACACACTTCACGGCGTCCTTAGCCGGCTCCTTTGATAAAAACACCGTTGCTATCTTGACCATGCCATGAGTATATCTGAAAGTCTTTTCTCTTCTTTATTCGGCCACATGCAGGGGCAAGAGGTTGACGGATGAGATGACCAACCTAGGTAATTCCCAATACGAGAGGAGTCTCAAATAGGGGCAGTCTTGACCCAAAATCAACGTCAATATGAGTTTTCATATGAGCTTTCATGATATACATCTAGCCAAAATGGCTATTATGAAAATCAAGTCAGAATTTCGATAAAAGCAAAAGTATGAATTAAGGCATGTCAAGAGTGGCAAAGTCCCCGCAGGGAAAACCCTGATCGTATGCATGTCAAGGGTCTAAAAATCAAAGGCACAAAGTCCCGGCACAACAGACTACCTCTTTGAGGGGAAGCACCTTGGAAGGAATTCAAGTCTTGATATCTCCCATCCTGCGTAAAGCTTATCTCCAATTATTCTTCTCTTCTCCCTCCAAGACCGAATGTTTCTCGGGTATGGCCTTGATAGGGGCACCGTTGATCAAAGGCGGTCGGTTATAGGGCGCCACCTTACAATGCACGCCCGGCTTTGGGAAATTTTAGCAAAAAGGGAAGGAACGAGGACCCCTAGCCAGTGGTTTAAAACACCCTTTGATGCTGCTTTAGCAATGTCTAACCAAAATCAAACAAAAAATTGAATATTTCTTGTCCAAAATCCATAAAAATTTGAATACCTTTCTCAAAACTTCACAAAAAATTGAATATCTTTTACAAAACTTCACAAAAATTTGCATATTGATCAAAACTCATAAAAATTTGAATATCTTTTCTAAAACTCCATAAAAATTTGCATATTTCCAAAATCCAAAAATTTGCATTGTATTTTCTGATGGTGTTTTGCAGGAACAGCTTTGCAGAGACCAAAAGCACGGGATGGGTCCTCTCTCTACTTATTGCTATCAATCTATTGATTCTTCCCAATATTCTCATGACATGCCACCCAGGGGCATCGTCTCCCTATATCATTCTGATTATCATATCTCATGATTATTCATCTCCAAATCTTTCAATCAACTCCTGCTCGTTTCATCTGATTACTCCGCCGATGGGCATTATCAGATCCTGATTATTTAACTCCAAAACTTGATTAGCCAGATTGTCATCCTCATGACAAACAACAAATAATGATGCTTTGCTATGCCATGATTTGACTTATGCTGTTCATGATATATACTATGATTGGTTGCTTTGATTCATGCTATGCATGCTATGATTAAATGTCTTATTCATTGCTTGTTATATCTTGGCTAATGAATTTTTGAGCGCAGGAAGAGGCTCTTGGTCCCGCCGGCAGGGCATCATCACTCAAAGTCCCACGGTGCTTGCAGCTCATTTCTCAGTTCCCATGCTTATTGATATCACCATCCCTGTATGCATTCTACTATATGTTACATATGTTACTAGATTATATCAAGGACCTTGTGGCTTTGGTAAATCTGGGATTTGAGTTCCCCTTCATCAAAAACAATGATGATTCCAGAGAAGTCTTAGTCACACGGATAGGCCGTTGAGCCGTCCGAGACTGGGGACGATGGTTCCCTTTTTACGAATTGGTGCGTGGATAAACGGGCTTCGGCTTAGTATCAGCTCGCGAAATCGGTTTCTTGACCCAGTCTTGGCAGTTTAACAATATTATCCTTGATTATTCTATATTTTCGTTTGATTTATTTTTTCCCTTTAAACCCAGCATGCATTCATGTAGGAATTTGAAACAATTGTTGAAAAATCATTCTGATAAGCTGTTTTTGAGGGTCAAATTGATCTTGATCTTCAATGTGAGATATTCCATGCCGAATTGTGTCTTCAGTGCGTTTTGTCGCTATTTTGGGTCATTTTCTCGAAAGCTCCTTGTTTGGATTTTTATCATCTTATTTTCAAACTTTCCCCTTTGATCCACCTTGGCTGCAGCACGTCCACTGGCTGGTAACCGCTCCCCAATGGTGAAATCTATAGGTTTGTGACCTAGGGTACTTCCACCGCGCTGGAAGTTGATCATTTTTTTATCTCCTTCGTGCACCTCGTGCACATCTCCCCTTTTATCCAAACATTGTTGATTTCGTTGGATTTCCTGAGATTTGCTTCATCTCGAGCTTTTGATTTCATTTCTTATCAAGTGATGTTGATTGCGTGTCTCATCACACCTTGGCATCTACTTTTCAGTTTGCTCTGCTCCCTTGCAAAGCAGACGCCAAGGCGGGGCAGCTGTAGACACGCCAAAATTGACGTTACTGTGAGTACATCTCATATTGCCTTGTAATGCCCTAATTTGACTCTCAAATTAGCTCTATTTGAGTGGTTTTTCTCACTTTTCTTGGATTTCTCCCCTTTTTCTCTCTTTTCCTATTTTTCCCTATTTTTCTAGATTTTTCTGGTTTTTTTGGACATTTTTCTCTATTTTTCAGAAATAACGACTTGACGTGGGGCGTCTTTTAAATAACCACTTATACATGGGCGTTTCTTAAAAAATTGACGACTATACTAGATGGCGTCCATTCTTTCAAATTTCCATTTTTCTGAATTTTTCTGGGAATTTTTCGGAATTTTTCGAGAATTAACGACTTTTCCTAAGACGTTATTTTGAATAAAAAATCAAAAGAAAATGAATTCACGACGTACGTGAGGGCGTGTTTTCAAATTGATTATTTTATTATTATTTTTTTAACCCCTTTGAGAGGTAATTTGGTGGCCTTCCGGGTGTCAGAAAAATTCGCAAAAATAGTCGTTGGAATCAGGGCGACGAGATGCACCTCCACCTAAAAAATGAGAAAATAATATTGAGAAATGAAAAATGGCCCTATTTTGAATATTTTGAATTAACGTCTTTTGTTAGGGCGTGTTTTAATTAACGCCTTTGACTCAGACGTTTTTCACAATTTTTCAAATAAATTCCAAAATTTGATTTTTGAATTAACGCCCTGATCTAAGGCGTGTTTTTAAGAAACGCCCTCTGGGCCAGTCGTCAATTCAACAATTGACGCCCTGAACCAAGTCGTGTTTCACTTTTGTGCTCCGAACGAACGCAGCCTTTCCCAGAGAGACTCCTGCTTCGTTTGGGCTCTTGCCTAGCTTAATCCTCCCCTATTTTGGGCTCTTGCCCGTTCTTATCTCTTCCTCTTTTGGACTCTTCCCTCCTTATCTCCTCTTCTATCCTTAATAGAACTTCGGTAGCTCTGTTAAGGGGTGATTTTCTTATTCTTCTGCTTCTTCTTCCGTTCTTCTGCTTCGGTGTTATTTTTTCTTTTTTTTTCGTTTTTCTTGTTCTTCTTCTGCCGTCTTCTTCTTCTGTCTTTTTTCTTCTGTTTTCTTCTTCCCCTCCTCTCTTCTTTCTCTTCTGTTTTCTTCTTCACAGGTGCTGCTGCTGCGGTTGGCTCAGGAGAAGCTGCACGAATCCATCTTCATCCTATTTGAAGCTTCCTCCCCTTGAACATCAAAGCCAACGCACAGGCTCCTCCTCTCTTTTTTTATTTCTTTTGTTTATTGCTTTGTTTTGTGCATGCATGCCCATCTCCTATTGATTTTCATTATTCTCAACCACGTTGAGTATCTCCCCATAGTGCATACTTGCACTCTTTCCTCTTGTTTTATTTTGCATAACATTCATACATTCCCATACCCTTTTTGCATAGGGGTTTAAGGGCCAACCACCCACAAGGTGTGTCTTAATCCTATGATATTTTTCATGCTCATCTATTCAAGAATTTGATGCTACACCCACCTTGTTTCTAATTCAATGCTTTTGGTGGTATTTGTTTGTTTTGCAAGGGTAATAAAAGCAAGAACTCTCTTCATCGGCCGGCCGATTAGAAGAGAAAGGAGCACTCACATCCCCGCACTTTCAAGGTATTCTTCGCGATCTCTCCCCTTCATTAATTGTTATATCTTTTGAGGCGTTCGCGTCTCTGGCGATCACAACTTCCTTTTAGCACCTCGTGCTATTTTATTGCTTTCATCATATCTATTGCTTTTTATATTTAAGTGGATTTTTAAAGAGATCTACAGAGACCAACAAAGCAGGTCAGTTCCCGGCATCCTGTCGGCACTGACGAAGAGACTAAGAGACAACAAGCCAGGTCAGCTCCCGACGCCCCGTCGGCGCTGACAAAGAGACCAAGAGATTGAAAGAGACAACAAACCAGGTCAGTTCTCGGCATCCTGTCGGCACTGACGAAGAGACCAAGAGACAACAAGCCAGGTCAGCTCCCGACGCACCGTCGGCGCTGACAAAGAGACCAAGAGATTGAAAGAGACGACAAACCAGGTCAGTTCTCGACGCCCCGTCGGCACTGACGAAGAGACTAAGAGACAATAAAGCATGTCAGTTCCCGGCATCCTGTCGGCACTGACGAAGAGACAAAGAGACCAAGAGACCAGGCCAGTTCCCGGCACCCCGTCGGCACTGACGAAGAGACAACACACTACTTCAGTTCCCGACGCCTCGTCGGCACTGATGAAGAGACAAAGAGACAACAAACTACTTCAGTCCCCGATACCTCGTCGGCACTGATGAAGAGACAAAGAGACCAATATACTACTTCAGTTCTCGACACCCCGTCGGCACTAACAAAGAGACCAACAAACAACAAACCAGGTCGGCTCTCGACGCCCCGCCGGCATCGACAAAGAGAGAAGAGACGAAAACACCCACGGGCACCGCCCGCCTTATCCTTCGCCTGCGATACCCGTGGGTGGGGGGCATTTGTGGACACCGAAAATCGCGCATCCAAATGTCATGCTCGGCCTAGCATCTACAACGGCGCCGAGTGAAGAAACCCCGGAGAAATCAGGCACCAAAGGCCCCACAGCCCGTGGGCCCCGAAGGAAATCAAACGGGTCACAACTCGTGCCCACAACGGGCCCAAAACTGCCCATCCAGCCTTCAACGGCACGCCCTGGTGGAGCCCCAGCGGCACGCCCCATTGGGCTGTTCAGCGGCACAGCCCATCAGAAGCTTCAGCGGCACGCCCCAAAGGGCCTCCAGCGGCACGCCCTGGAAAGCCTTCAGCGGCACGCCCCAAAGGGCCTCCAGCGGCACGCCCAGTGGGGGCTTCAGCGGCACGCTCCCTTCAGCGGCACACCCTGTCGCGGCCTTCGCCGGCACACCCCTATGGGGGTTCACCGGCACACCCCCAAGGGGGACCTTCAACGGTACTCCCCCCCCCCAGGTGGGTTCACCGGCGCACCCCTTTGGGGCCTTCAGCGGCACAGCCCTTTGAGGCTTCAGCGGTACGGCCTTTGGGGCCTTCAACGGCACGCCTAAAAGGGGTTTCAGCGGTACAGCCTACAAAGGCTTCAGCGGCAGGCCTTTTTGGCTCCTCAGCGGCACGCCCCTTCGAAGCCCCCAGCGGCACAGCGGTGAAGTTTTTTTCAACAGGCAACGTGAGGCCCATGCTCTACGCATCCTTGGCGCGCAGTGGAGCCGTATGAGGTGGCAGCCGATCGTTGGGCCACGCAGGCTACCCCACTGACAGCCAGGACAGAGGGGAGTCAAACCCCATCATCACGGGCGGCTTCCCGCCCTCGACAGCCATGTCCGAAGGCTCCCCGCCGCTGGGGGTATAAAAGACGCCATTCTTCAGATACTAAGGAAGAGAGAAAAAAAAGGGGACAGAAGGAGGACAAAAGAGAGGGCAGACACACACACACAGAAAAGAAGAGAGGAAGAAGAAGAGAAGAGAGAAGGGGAGAATGCAAGCACCGGCGGGAGCCTCCTCCGACGACCGTCGTGAAGAGAGCAAGAGTAAGGGAGGGGGAGAGAGCTAAATGTAATGGGGGAGAAGGGTTGGGGGACGATGGCCAATGTCTTAGGCCCGGAAGTTTTCTTCCTTCTCTTATCCTCATTCCTCCTGGCGTTCTTTGTCTTTCTTACTCTTGTCCATGGCCCCATTTGGGGAGTTTGCTTTTGCCATATGTATGAAGGGCCTCGCCCTCTTGATTCTCACGAATGAAAACCACCCTCTCCGGGTTTCTCTTCGATCTTCGATGTTTTATGCTAGGCTTTGCGGGCTTTTTGACGGACAATCCGTTCCTCCCTCTGTCTCTTCATTCCTCCGGCGTCTTTAGGGTCCTCCACGTCGATGTAGGTTTCCCCCTTCTGTTAGCCTTGGCTCCGTGAGCTCCTCACTCCCTTCCATGGCCATCTACCGTGTTCCCGGGCTTGAGGAGAAGGGGAGGTACCCTTCTTTCTTCCCAACCGCTCAGTTACTAATAGGCCACTCCCGGCCTTGAAATCCCCTGTCTTTCTTCCTCTTTTCCTGAACAGCCACCAAATCTCCCCCCCCCCAGTTGCTTGCAACCCTTTTAAGCCTCCCAGCGGTGCACCTTTCCGGCCCTTGGCCGGCACACCTTTCCAGCCTTCAGCGACACACCCAGATCAGCCTTCAGCGGCACACACCCAGATCTGCCTTCAGCGGCACGCCCTGTCCAGCCCTCAGCGGCACGCCCTGTCCAGCCCTCAGCGGCACACCCTGTTCAGCCCTCAGCGGCACACCTTTCCAGCCTTCAGCGACACACCCAGATCAGCCTTCAGCGGCACACACCCAGATCTGCCTTCAGCGGCACGCCCTGTCCAGCCCTCAGCGGCACGCCCTGTCCAGCCCTCAGCGGCACACCCTGTTCAGCCCTTAGCGGCACACCCTTCAGTCCTTCAGCAGCTTACTCTTTGGCCAGTCCCAGTCCGTGCCTCTTAGCGGCCCTCAGTCTGTCGTTCGTCTCCGCGTTTTCTGAGGCTCTACAAAGGTGTTGCTCCCCCGGGGGCCCACCTCCAGTTGTCGGGTTCCGCCACTCCATGTGGGCGCGTGCCCTTTATCTCCCTTACGCCCTGGGTCAAGGGGAGATGCTGCCGAATTTTTGTCAGGAGCTAATAAACAATTAAAGAGGCAAAAGGAGGCAACAAACAAGCAGGATGACTGACGAAACCTTCCAACTCATCAAACCACTGCCGGCATCACAACGAAAACCGAACCGAACTAATCAACCATCCGACAGCCTGAACGTCCGACCCGCAAGAAAAGAGGCCGAACCGAACAAACAAAACAAGGGAGGAATTTTATATGAAACTACACAAGGGTTAAGACAAGAAGAAAAGAAAAGCCTTAAAATAAATAATCGAAAACTGATCGAACCTCCACCACCACGTTCCGATTGGCCCTTCAACGGTGCATTTTAATCAACCGGACCGCTCACCAAATCCCTTCCCCAGCGGCACGCCTCTTGAACCCTCAGCGGTACACCCCAATTCCTTTGGCCGGCACACCTTGATGCCCCCAGCGGTACACCCTATCCCCCACCTTCAGCGGTACGCTCCCCTCAGCGGCACACCCTTGCTTTCATAACCTTCACCGGCACCCCTTTTTGTGCCCTCAGCGGTACACCCTTTTTTGTCCTTCGCCGGCACGCTCCCCTCTGGGCCTCTCAGCGGTACACTCTTACCTTCCCTTCGCCGACACACCACACCTATGCATATATACAACATGATAATGGCCTTAACAAATGGCAAATAAATCAAAAGAAAATGTGCTCATTAAAGGACTCCGAATGTGCAACATTAATCATAATAAAAGAGGCGGGAGGGGCAATAAGAAGATAAAAAACTATAATAAATAAATAATAATGATAATGATAACAATGAGTAAAAGAAGAAGAATCATCCGGAACAAACACCTAAGGAAATAATAAACCGTAGGCCAGAAATTGGAGCACATAACCAAGAGAATTCCAGATAAAAGATGCCGGGGCCCACACCGTAGCCCTATCTCCCGCCGGGACCCGGGGTAAAAGGAACAACGACGCCGCCCTTTCAGGTCGAATTCGAGTCTCGGGAATTATCCCGATATAGCCGAGTTCTGGCCTAATCTCGGGCCGACATCCTAATCGGACCGGATTTGTTTCTCGTTCCGGACGCCCTCCGAGTCATCACTAAAAGTGCCGGGTGCTCGGCAGACACTTGAACGGATTTGTCTCGGCTTTTCCTGTTGCGTTTCCATTACGGACCCGTGTCCGAATATAAAAGGTCCACAAGTGATCGACATGGCCAGTGGCTCACATCCTAATGCGTGCTTTGGTGTGATTTTCTCCTGTCTCTTTCTCGCACAATTAGTACTATTCTTTTCAGCCGCGGGGCCCCTAGTTTCGGCAATTAATCAAGGGTATTCCCTCGTATGGGGGATGTAAATGACGTCGTGACCTTCATGGCGCGACGGGATTCGGTCCCGACACGAACCACACAATCGTCTGACGAAGTCAGATGCGAGCGCACCATGGGCTATTCGGAGCCCAAATAAATTGTCACTTCTGTGACTGGCACGCCCACGCACCCAATAGACGAAGCCACAATATCCAAGCGAATTTTAGTGCGTCCACAGGTTGTTGGGGCTCGAGCGTGGCGAGAGCCGTGTGCCAGCGAGACCTTTGGTGGTCGTTTCTGTGATGTGCCTTTCCGGATGGGATCTGGACTTTGTCGAAGTTTGTCTTCTGACGAGAGTTGGCACAGTGTTATGTCCGGCTTTCGGCTTGCCATGTGTGAGGTGTTTCTTGGTGCTGAGCCGATGTTCTGGTTGCGGTCTACGGAGAGGACTGCTTGAGCTGGTGGAGGCTCTATTTTGGTTGCTCCCTTGAGGAGGGTGTGCGACCTGTCAGCTGGCTGCGAAGCTGATGTGCGATTTGTGTGCCGACTATTGGATGAATCGGTAGCTATTGCTTGTGTCGAGGGTTGTGATTCCTCGGTGAGCAAGATTGTGGCTGCAGTGCCATGATGGATTCTCGCGTTGTCTGAGGTGATGCCGGACTGTGTCCTTTGGTATATGCCTGCTCTGTTGGCCAGTGTGCTCGGCGCGAGGAGCGAGGTGTTGCTCGTGATTGTAAGTCTGACTGTGTCCCTCAGGACTGGTGTTTTTGTGAGAATCGAGGTTTCTGTACTGGGGCTCTGATAGCGTTGTCCGTTGGTTCGGTGTTCTTCCACTATGACTTCGTGCTTGGTCCTGAATTTCGAGGATGAAATTCCTTTAAGGGGAGAGGGATGTAATGCCCCGGGTTTTTTGGATCCTCGTTCATGGGTGCCGGATCTGGTTTCTCGGAGCGTCCGACTCCGTTGTATCCAAAATTTTGTTTCGGACATCTTTCGTGTTCGAATCGGCGCGATCCGGAGTCGTTTCGGAGGCCCGGAGGCATTCCGCGGCTTTTTCCGCGTGTGTTTTTCGATTCCCGGCGTGGGTTTCGGCTTTCCCTTCGGAACCTCGTTGCGGGTGAACCGGGCCGTTCACCTAGGCGAGTGTGGTACCGTTGCGATCGGTGCGTTCCGAGGATCGCGAGGGTGTGATTTTCTATTTTTCGGGATTTTTTCGATTTTCCGGATTTTCCTATATATACCCCCACCCTCTCTCTTCCTCTCATTTCTCACTCTCACCCTCTCTCTCTTCTCCCACTCTCTCCTCTCACTCTCTCCTCTCCGGCGGCCGACGGACCGAGGCGGGGGCGAGGCGGGGCGATGCGGGCGAGGAGGACGGCGAGGATGGGTCGAGGATCGAGGCTCGAGGGCGCGGTGAAGCTCGGCCGTGAGTTCGTGGAGCGGCGAGGCTTCAACGGCGTTTTCTTCATGGATCGGCGTCCACGATGCACGAAATCTTCGGTGGAGGTAGGGTGATGGACCCCCAGCTCGTGCTCTTTCTTTTCCCGCAAGTTTCGTAGGCTACGGTGAGCCGAGCGGGCCAAACGGGGTGATTTGGGCAAAATCCATGTCTTAGGGCTTGTGGGCCGATCTCCCGTTTCATTGCGTTTTAGGCCGATCCGAGGCCATAGATGCATGCTAGGGGCTACTGGGGAGCTTCCCCTATGTTTTCCCCTTCATCCGTGGATGATTGGGGCGTGGCGTGGATTTTTGGGATTTTCCCGCCGTTCTCGGTTTTCCGAAATGGTCCCGGTCCACCAGAAACCGCGTTCATTGGTCGCGGTCTTGGGAGAACCGCGTTCATCCTTTGTGTTTTGGTCGAGGAGGCCTTCGAGCGTCGCGGTCGTGCGATAGACCGCTTTACTCTAGTCGCGGTCATGGGATGACCGCTACTATCTGGTCGCGGTCCTCGGGCTACCGCTACCAGCGGGGTTACACGTGGCTAGTTGCGGTCGTGAGGTGACCGTGACAGCATGGTCGTGGTCTCCGGTCGACCGCTACCATCTGGTCGCGGTCCCCGGTCGACCACTATCTGGTCGCGGTCACCAGGTGACCACTACCATGTTCTGGTTCCTGTTTGCGCTGTTTTGACCTCCGGTCAACCTGGTTGTGACCCAGTGGTTGACTTTAGGTCTCGTGAGTGTCTCGGACACCCCGTGGAGTTCCGTGACCGTGTCTTTGGGTGTCCAGAGGAGGTCCCACTTACCTTGTTTTACGTGCCCATGCGCTTAAGGGTCCAGGTGACCTTTTAGCGCTCCGATTGTGTTGTTTTGGTCTCCGGTCGACCCGGTTGTGACCCAGTGGTCGACCTCCGGCCTTGTGAGTATCCCGGACACCCCATGGGTTCTGTGTCTGTGTTTGTGGGGTGTCGGGAGGGACCGTGTTACCTCGATTAGCGTGCCCATAGGTGTGGTGGGTCCGGGTGACCCCACGTGCTCCGGGCTTTCGTGTTACGCATGATCGAGTCACCGTGCATCGGTGGGTGTGCGGTGGGGTCTCCCCTGCATGTCGTGGGTTTCCTTTGGAATGCGATTCCCATGTGGGCCATGTGCTTGGCCTTGGGCTGCGAGTCCAGTTATTCGGCCTGGGGCTGGAGGTTTCCCGCTTGCTACAAGATGGGAAATCATCGTGGTGGCTTGCATGCTGCCCTGGGAATCGTGCTTCTGTGTTTTTCGTGTGGCCCGTGTGGGTGGCCTTGGTCCCTTGCGTTCCCTTCCCGAGGGAGTGGTCTTGGCGACTCGTGAGTTGTCTCGGTACTTATGCTACCGTGGTTTTAGACCTAGAGATTGGACTAGATTGACGGCCTTGTGCTGTTGCGTACAACGGTCTTGACCCCGAGTCTTGTGACTCAAGGACCATTGGGTGTAGTGCGTCTGTAGGACTGTCCAGAGTCCAGTGGCTTAGCGCCACTTGAGTTTTCTCGACTCTAGCGCACGGTGCGTGCGTGGCCGTGGACTGTGAGTCCCGTTTCTTCTCCGACTGTGGTCACCGTGCGACGGGGCCGGTACGTGGGGTGGTCCCCGTACGTCGTCGGATTCGGACGTTATTTTCCGTTGACTTGAGAGTCTACTCCTTCAGTGACCCTCCACTAGTCGTAGCCCACCAGTACGAGGTGCTGGTCTCACCTGGGAGTGGTGTACAGGCATTCACCTTTGAGACGGTTTGTGGACCGGTTACCGTAGGCCCCTCGTCGGTAGCCAGAGTCCGGCTACGGGGGAAAACCGGTCAGAGGACCAGACCTAGTGACGCAAGGTATGTGTGTGCACACGTGGTTGGGGGCGGTTGGACCCACGTCGACGGGCGTGACCCCAGCTAGTTACTTGTTTGTGGTTACTTGTACGGTGTTCGTGCCTCGGGTAGGACCTACCACGTCAGGTGGTTCACCTGCGGTGCAGTGTAAGACGTCAGGGGACGCTACCGGCTGTGGTTCTAGTGGGTGGTACTCCTGTCGAGTACGGAGTGACAGACTGTCAGTCTCTGTGTCTTTGACCTTCGGGTTTTCGGTCATGTTGACCGGTGAGTTCGGTTGTTTCACCTTGGCGCGTGTGTCGGTTCTTGCGCCGTGAGACTAGTGCTAGTGGCTTTACCGAGGTAGCGTCTTGTGGTGCGGTTCCCGCGATCGGATGGTCGGGATTGCACCTTGGACAGCGTGTCCAAGTCGGCTGTGTCCGGGGGACAGGCCTCTACGGCGTGGTTACCGTGTGTTCATACTTCGGTAGGTGGTACTAGCGTGGTTCGGTAGCTTCGACTGCGTGATCGAGGTCTGCCTTCTGGCAGTAGGAGTAGCTGTAGTGCCGAGTTTTTGACCGGCCACCGGTTTGCTGTTCCTGCTGTAGTTGTAGCTCTCCTTTCCGCTACCACCGTTGTTTCCGGTTGGGGTTCCGCGGGATCCCTGCTGAGTCTCTGTTTTGGAGACTCATTCCCTGCTTTTCAGGTGTGGCGGTTCTTCCTCGTGGTTCGAGAGCTCGGAGCGGAGGTTCTCAGTTGCCAGCTTGCCGGGCCGAGTGTTCACTTGGCATGTGGTACGTTTTACTGCTTTAGACTATACTTTCTGTTGGACTGGACTCTGTTGTAGCTGTAGTTGTTTCTTTATTTCTGTTAATTGTTGGATTGTCCTACTTTATTTCCTATTTCTTTGTGCCTCCACACTCCTTTTAGCCCTTCCGAGCCCTCCCGGCTCGTGGGCGGCAGTTCGAGTCTCGGATTATCGGGCCTTCCCGGTAATCGGATTCTCGGGTCGTTACAGAATGTATGCAACATGCAATGCAAGTATGCAACTGATACCAATCAAATAGATATCAATTGAATGAACTGAATGTAGCTAAGGCATGAGTTCTATTGCAATGCAACATTTGATCATATGATAGTGAAATGCAATATGCAAAGGCAAGATGCAGAACTTAATTTTTAGAATTTTTGGACAGATTTCACATGAGGGCATTCACATTCACATGATAAACAATCAAGCATTTTTCAAGATATGGCATTCATGAACAATGGTGCAAATATAATCAAGAACAAACAATGCAACCCGATTGATTTCAAGGATTTATTCAAAAATATATTTTCAAGATCATTTCACAATTTTGAAATTAGAAATCATTCACAGGCCAATCACCTCAGACACATTTTTCAAGATCTTCAATTTGATTGAACTAATTCGACAAATTCATTATATCAAACCAGAGTAATATCGTGTCAAGTTTTCAAAATTGTATACATGAGTTTAGCAGGCATCACCATATGCCTTCAAGAGCAAGCAAACTTAGCAGTAGCCTTAAGCGAGGCTATCAATTCATTGTTGAGCAGTTCAGATGAAGCAATAGATATGAGGAACATTTCATGCTTGACATTATCTGAACATTCATGCAGCCGTTGAAGTCCCGAAACTCACACAGCAATGTCATGATCAATTCAGATATGACAATTAGTATGAGATGCATGTCCACAAGGATGAGTTTAATTTACAATTCAGAATCATTCATTCAAAAGATAAGCTCCCCCTTTCTATGTGCACAAATTACACAAATGACATTTTTGTGTTTTGAAAATCATGCAACCTATGACCTAAATGAACATGTGACTCATGGTACAAAGCGGAGGCACATTCTCACGCATGGTGAAAGATTTCAGACAAGAATGACTTGCCTTTCCTCAAGTCACCATTTGATATACCATGTAGTCATGTAATGATAATCAAATAGATGAATTTTCAGATTCATGAAGTGTAGACATGCAATGGTGGTTTATGAAAAGTGCAATTGCATTCTAATGACAAAAATAAATTTTTTTTATGGAGACATGGTTGAAACAAATGTGAGTGTTTCAAATAGAGCTCAGAAGATAATTCTCAATACTTGTGCCTTGCGTATTCATCATCTTCCAAGTCTTCCACCTGCAATCCAGAGAAGAATAGAATTCAGTTCACTTATTTCAAAATCTCCTTGCACAATCCCTACAAATTGATCACATAAGGCATTATTAGTAGTTCCAACAAAATTATCATTCAAATATACTTGAACCACTAAAATATCTTTTACCCGATTTGTCTCGTGAGAGGTGTTTGATCAACCTTACCTATTTAACCCATTCTTAATCAAAAGATGGAAGCTTTTCATACCATGCCTTAGGTACTTGCTTTAGCACGTACAAGGACTTCCACCAGCTTGTACTTGAGTCGATCCTGAAGGTTGTTCAAGTTCTGGTATCCCATCTCCTGGTGGCAATTGAGAAAGTTCTCATCATTTTTCATCCTTGCGAGGTATTCCTTTTATTAACTCAAGTTTGGCCATGCCTAGCCCATCATCTTTTAGATTTTGGGAGTGTAATCTGCATCCAAGAATAAAAAGACTTGATTTGTCAGTTTCGATTCAAATTTATTAACAATGATATGACAAAATCTTTTAACAACCAACATCCCCTAGACAGCTCTAGATGCAATGCATGACTCATGTGTGAACCTAAATATTAAAGCCATATGACGAATGTGGTTGCTCCCCCTTAATGTGTGCATGAATGCAAGATGTTCATTAACATCCTAATGCCATGTGCAGCCTGTAACTAATTGACTCATAGTACCTGGCGGAGAACTTAGATCTGAAGATCACCTCACGCGTAGTGATAACTTTCAGACAGGCGTAAGCTGCCCTTCCACATGTCACCATTTGATATACTATGTAGTCAAAGATGATGAAGGTAGGAGGATTGCTATGCATTATGACATGAATTCACAAAGTTTAACTTTTGCATGGCAATACGTGAAAGTGTATGCAAACTCATCGTATGTAGTGAAATCATGATTGGGAGAATTTTCAAGCTCTCTTGTAACATGATGATATATGACAAGTGGTATACACACAAATATGTAAATAACTATGGATGGAATGCATGCACAGACATATGCATTGATCACATAACTATATGACACAAATTAAGTTGAAACATGACACAATCACTACAGAAAGTAGGAGGGATATCACCTGATCTTCAAATTCGATTTTCGATTTTTCTTCCAACCTGACTTATGCCACTTTGCCTGTGTGCCTTACCTTCTTGATGAAAACAGATTTCATACTTTACATTCCTAAGGCACACTTGCAAAGTAGATTTCTCATTTGGCCTTCTTAGGTACCCAAATCCTTTTGGGTCATTGTGGGTTAGCAGCAATTTTGGCATGCAATTTCTAATTTTTAACAACATTCAAGTCATTATTTTTCATGAGAAAATAATCATACTTAGCATTCTATGATTTTACAAAGTGATGGGGGGGAGCTCGTGGCATCACATTTTTCCTTCTCATTGGTTCTACTGATATGTGTGTGTGAGCATGATGTGTTGAGTGGGAGTTCTTTCTCTTCAACAATAACCAACAATGTGAAGTTGTATGACCCCTTTTACCATAGTGATTGTAATGCATGGAAGATTTTGTGGTGAAAGCTTTCTTTGCATTTTTCAAAACAACTTGGTTTCCACATACTTTCAAGTCATCATTTTTCTTAACAAAGCAATCATGCATCATGTGACCACGTTTACCACAATAAAAATATGAAGGATTTTTGTTGGAAACATGGTGTTTAGCATTATTTTTCCTAGCATGATAAATTGTGCAAGAAGAATTATTTTTCAGCTTTGAGGTTCGATTCACTTTCTGCTTATCATCACATTTTTGAGTTTTCTTGAAAGCATGTTGGACTGGGTGAGCATTTGAGGTACTAGCTACATCCGAACTCGAGACAAAAAAAGTAAATAATTTATTTTCAAATTTCTTTTTATTGACCGGATTATAGCCTAACCCTTCTCTTTGAAAGTTCACTTTCATTCCCAACAGTTTGTCCAAGTTTTCTTGACCATTAACAAATTTAGACAATGAAGCATTCAAATCAAGGATTTCCTTTTCAAGTGATGAGATATGCAATTCATAGGAAAGAAGTTTATTTTCACAAGAAGTGATTTTTTCATTCAAATGTTCATTGATGGTTTTGTAACTTTCCATTTCTTGTTCTAACACATGCACCTTTTCGCATTCATCAACAAGCACACATTTTCCTTTTTTAAAAGCAAGCAGTCTTTCAGAAATGGCATTGTTCAACTGTTTCATTTCTTCATTTTCATTTTGAAGTTTTTCAAGATTTTTCACGTTGCTTTCAAGTAAGGAGTTCTGAATTAACAAATCACTATTCTCATTTTCAAGTTCCGAGCATATATTACAAGAAGCATTCTCAAGAAAAGCAAGTTCAGATTTCTTTTTTAATTTTATGTTTTCAGACTTAACTTTCTTGTACTTATCAACCAATTCTTCATAGGCATTCAATAGCTCTTCATAGTCAAATTCATCTTCATTATCAGACTCAGAGTTTACCCTTGAGCTTGATTCACTTGGCTGATCGCTCCCTTGTTCACTCGTGCCTGCTACAAGACATTGCTCTCCATGCTCTTCCCGGATTTTGGTTAATCCATCCAAGATGTCCTTCGCAGATCTGCAATGGGAGATAAAAGGAAAGTGCTTAGAATTGACTGCACCAATAAGCAATTTTAAAACTAAGCAATTTTGATCATGTTTAAGTTTTTGATTTTCCATCCAGACATTTTTATCCTTAGGCAACTCATAAGGGCCATATGAAATAAGCTTCCATAGCTTATGGTCATATGAGTTGACAAGACTGCACATTCTTCCTAGCCACAAATCAAAATTGCAACCATCAAACACGGGTGGAGAGTTTAAGGTGTACATCATGGTAGTCATTGATCTGGATCACTCTAGATCGTTAGATCTATAAACAATCGAGTCTTAGCTCTGATACCAATTGAAGTCCCGCGATCAATGACACCCAAGAGGGGGGTGAATTGGGTGATAACAGATTTTATAAAACTTTTGCCTTTTTACAAAATATGTGATAAATAATAATTAGCAAATGAAAACTAATTAACCAATTCTCTCAAACTTTCCGTTTACACATGACCATACAACGAAAACAATCAAACCACACAAATAACACACAATGCACAGCGGTTTTTAAGGTGGTTCGGATGCAACGACGACAATCCTACGTCCACCCCTCACCAAACCCGGTAAGACTTCACTCGGGGATAAATCCCCAAACGGAGACGACGCTCCAACCACACACGAAGGACGACGCCTGCCCACACACATGGGGACGCGCCTCAAAACACACACACACACGGAGACGAAGTCTCCAACACGATCCAGCAAGCGGATCAACAAGACACACACACGCTGTGACAAGTGCAGCACTATACACACACAAACACTATGATCTGAATAAAACCACACACACACGCAGATCTAGGAAGACCTACGCACACATGAATGGAACACGACGACCACACACGACCATGGATCTAACTTGATCCACACACACACGAATGTTTGCAATTTATATGGAACACGAATCTGAAAATATAAAGCACAAAACACCAATGTGAATAAATCACAGTTTAGAAAGCTCCTGATTTGGCTCCCCTTGAAGATATGTTGCAGATCTTTGCGTTGATTCCTTCTTCACTTGAATAACCTTCCTTTGATCTCTTCTTGAAACTCTTGAATCGCTTCTTCTCTTGATTGGAAGTTCCTTGGCTTCAGATGGTGCTTAATAGTCTCCCCCTTGATCTCTCTTTGTTGGTTGCTTGCTCCTTCAATTCATTGGAAGTTGATGGCTTCAGATTTACCTTCAATGTGTTGAGGAAGGATGAAGAACTTCAGCTCGAAGCACTGTTCACAGAGGTGCTACAGTACCCGTGAAGCTCCTCCTCTAGCCTCCCTTGATCTCTCTTGATTCCCTTGAAGCATTAGGGTTTCTAACCCTCTTGTATGTGTTTTATAGCATTTGAATGGTCTATAGAAACCACCCAGACCAGATCCACATTTTATGGGTGATTGGGTGACTTTAGGATTAAAGAAATCCATGGAGAATGACTCTTCTCGAAGTGAAAAATAAAGTCAACAATTGATGGCTAGGGACTGGCGGTCGACCTGTGGAAGCTGGCGGTCGACCGCTACTGAGAAATCTGCAGACAGATGTTTCCTGGGAATTTCGGTCGACCGCTATTGGGCTGGCGGTCGACCGCCACTGAGAGACCGGTAGACTGGGGGTTGCTGGCAGGGGCGGTCGACCGCCCCTGTGCTGGCGGTCGACCGCCAGCTGGGCAGACCCCGGGTTGCCCCGGTTCAGTCCGTTAACCTCTTTAGCTCAATCGCTTAAGTCCTTTAGCAACCAGTTCTCATCTGTGGCATCAACCTTGACAGTCTTGAAGGTGTCAACTGAGTCTTTGACCTTGGGCTCTCTTGGCTATGCTTCTTTGTGCATTGACCTTGGATTTGACGAGCTGAATATGAAGTGTCGAATTTTGCTTGTACAAGAGATTTGAATCCTTGCTTGGGTGCTATCAACAAGCTTTCACTTTTGCCATCTCCACTCCAATTCTCGGCATATCTGTCATGAAAACACATCAAGTAGTTTAGTCATATAAGAGCATCAAGTAGTTTAGTCATATAAGAGTGGAAAAACATCAATGACTAATAGTGTTTAGCCATTAACAGGATTATGCCGAAAGACCCAAGTAACCACAGGATGACTCCAATGACCACATGGGCACTATAATAAAGAGATTATGAAACCTCTTGCCTCTTGTAAATATGAAACCTCTTGCCTCTTATAAAAACAACAAGATCACTCATGGAACAAGACCATATGACCATGCATTCAAACAATCATGTTGTAGCCTCAAAAGCCATTTGTCAACTGAATCATATTTAAACAACAATATGAATGTACACAGTCAACAAGAACATGTGCAATCAACTATAAATTTAGTTATCATCATGTAATCACACATTAAGTTTAGTTATCATCAAAATCATAACTTAACAATCATCAAAACCATAACTCAACATAGTTATCTCTCTCTCCCTCTCTCTGCCCCCTCTCTCCTCATCTCTTTGCCTCTCTGCTCATCATTCCCGATGGCGATGAAGTTGGCACTCCCCCTCCCCTTCCCCCTCCATCAGTAGACCCAGCTCCCCCTCCCGATCTCCCCCTCCCCCTCCCTCATGGCTCCAAGACCTCTGTGACATGGCCATAGACGCCAATGACCTATTGTACGAGGTCGAGGACTAGCTTAACTCGTAGAAGCTACAACACAACACCTCTACCACTCTGATGAGGAAGTCCCCTTGGTACGTCGCCTTCCTCTCTTCTTAATCCCCGCTCATCCTGTTATGCCGGGTGGTGAAGGAGATCATAGAGATTAGAGGGAGGCTGACGATGTCAGGGAAGAAGGACCCCAACAAGTTAGCTGCGGAGAGGCACACAGAGAAATTGGGGGGTGGCGGAGATGCGACCAAGCCCCTACCGCCGTGGTGCCCTGCAGATTTATTATTCATCTCCTATTCCACTAGGGTTACTACTTGCGGCCCCAGTAGGGTGCACTAGTCATAACAACTAGTCGCGAGGGTTCTCTGATGTCATGCTTTTATTTGGCAAGCGGTGCAACAGGAAGGTGATGTTCATGGCCACGGCCTCGTCGGGCTCATAGCAGAGTGTGGCAGCATCTAGATCTCAGATGCCCTCCGACACTGGATGTTTAAGCGCAGCCCCACACCAGCATGCTCCGCCTACTCTTGAGTCTCTCACCGACCATCTTCAAGAAGCTCCTATTATCGCCCCCCCACCCATGTTGTTATTGTCTTGTAGATTGAATGGGAACGTCGGGTCCATGATGGCGGTGATCTGAATGGTGGGCAGAGGGGTGTGGCACTGGCAACCTCTCTCTCAAGTAGACGTTGTATGAGGGATGGTGCAGTGTGAGGATGCCGACCCTCCGATAATCTATATATATATATATATATATATATATATATATATATATCTCTCTCTCTCTCTCTCTCTCTCTCTCTCTGTGTGTGTGTGTGTGGGGGGGGGGGGGCATCATGCTCTCGTTGTTGCCGTCTTCCTCCCTATCCCCCTCTTCCACCCTCCCCCCTCTCTCTTTCTGCCTGCACATGTTGGGGTGCCGAAGTTGGAGGGGAAGACCCCCTCCAATGCCCTCTCCCCTCTTCTGCCCTCTCTCTCTCTCTCTCTCTCTCTCTCTCTCCCTGTAACACTCTAATTCTAGGAAGTCAATAGGGTGTTGGATTTTCTTTGATAAGTGCCCAATAAGTTGGCTCATTTAGTATATTTGGGACCGTTAAGAGTAATTCACAACTTTAAGAGGGTAATCTCTTATTTAATTATAATATAATTTTTTGTATGAATGTCCAAATAAGGTGAATCTAAGCTCATTAGAAAGATAATTCAATTATCTAAAACTTTCGTGTTGAGTATACTTTGAGATTATGTTATTTAAGAGGTCAAAAATGACAAATAACAAAGTGTAGTGCTAGATGGTAATATTTGAGTTATTAAAAATTAGAGTTAAACAATGTATCGTCTAAGTGGGTAGGAGTTAAACGATGAATCATCTAAGTGGACGATATAGATGATATATTAAAGAATTAGATTAATTGATATATATTAATTCTAAATTAGAGAAATAGATGATATATTGAAGGATTAGATGATACATTGAACAAATAGACGATATATTGAAAGATTAGATAGTACATTAAAGAGATATACGATATATTACTGATAAATTAGAGAGATAGATGATATATTAATGATAAATTAGAGAGAGATATATGATATATTAATGATAAATTAGAGATATAGATGATAGAAAAGATAACTGATAAAAGATAGATGATAGTTAACTGTCAGAATGTGATTAAGGACTTATGTAAATTATGAAATTACCCTTATTAAAGTTAATTACACGTATAAATATCAAAATGGGTCGATATTAGATTCATTGGAAATTAAGATAATCTATCTTTAAATCTTATGTTAATCACTTTAGCAAATTATGTCATTTACTTGGTCAAAAATGAGAAAAATAAAATTAATTAACGAATAAAATTATAATTTTGTCACTTAATAGTGCAATAAATTATCTAATATATATTAACATGCGGTTGTTCTAGGAGATTCAAAAGAATTAGCATGGAAGACTTGTCTCTTAGCATTGAAACTTGTGCATTAAGATTGGAGAAGTTATATAAATTACAAAAGTATCCTTATTAAAAGTAGTATACATAGAAAAATCAACCTCTATTTCTTCTTAGGCGGCGGTGATTGAGAAAATATTATATTGATTAAGGAAAAGGGAATTGGAATTATATTAATGCTAGGATATAGATGGAAATTAGTTTCTATGAGAGTAATTGGGGTAAATGTTTAGCAATTCCAACTATAATTATATAGATGTGACTTGTAGACACTATTTTTTAAGCATTCCCAGAAAAAATGCGTGAGTGAGAGTTTGAGCAGAAGTGAACGAAAGAAAGAAGAGAAGAAGGAGAAGAGAAGAAAAAAGTATGGGCCATTATTATTTGTGATTAATCATATGTATTAGAAGATCTTGACCCCGGTATTTAGGAATAGAAGGACGTCTATGATATCTTAAGCTTATCAAGAGGGTGAGCAGGAGCATTATAGAGATTTTAAGGAATCGTTGAGGACCCCATCTTAAAGGTAGGTACGTTATGAACTGAACGCATGTTATTTGTTGTGTGTATAATTAGTTTAATATATTTTTAATACTAAATATGTTTAATAGATTGATTAAGCCATCTGAAGACTGATTACATCTGTTAAGGATATCATGCATGGTCTGAATCCTACTAACTTTATATTAAATTCTTATATATGCAACCTGATGAATTATGTTTGATTTTTTGATTAGCCATCAACCTTAGTTGATGTATCTGTAAATTAAAGATGGTTCAGATAAACGTTTATATGAAATTAAGTATATGGATAGTGACATCTTAAAGAGGATTCCTGGGCGACAAATCATAGCTAGCGTCTACTATAAGATTAGGCCCCAATATATGAAGATAAACGGAATGATTGACAGGCACCAGTTGTCCCATCTTGTACAACTAATGAAGACTGATCGGCACCCTGCATGTAAGCCATTTGTCCATATGTCTATCGTATGGAATCCTAGTTACGAGTGACCCTTTGTGTTGTGATTTAGATGCATATCCGGCAACTGAAATAATGTTGCATGTAATCAAGATTGCTTGAATTGAAATTAGACTTAATAAATAAAAGTACCTACCGTGAAAGTAATTGTAAGGCTTACATATTTGAATGATTGATATGATTGAATTCGAGTTGAGTCCGGATGAATACTGTATTGATTGACAAGCCGATTGTAATATTAATTTGATTGATAGTTAAATTGATTGACTTCATATAATTGATAATTGTTCTGATTTGTTAATGCATCACTTGAATTTATGTTATGTGTTTAGAGCATGCAAGTGGTTGAATTAAATGAAATATTATGATATGTTTAGCAAAAGTTATTATATAATAAGTATGCAATTGGTTCTAATGACTACCGAGTCTTAAGACTCACATATTTTATTTTCCTATTTTTTAGGAGATTAGACAGTATAATTTTGACTCTAACATAAAGGAAGTCGAGAAGAGAACTTGTGAGAGTTTTGAAGTCTGATGCATTAGTAGGTTTAAGTCAATTTGAACAATGTGTATATAAATTAGAAAAATTTGAGATTAGTCCTTCCTGTTAGCCGGACAAATGATATTGTGAACATAAATAAATATAGTGATATATGTAATATGGATGATGATTTGTTATTTTATGAAAATGATATGGTTGTGTGTTTTATGAGATATGTAGATGTTTTGGCTTTTTATGTCTTGTGAATTTCTCGATTCACAATGATTGCATATGAAGGTGGTCGTCTCCAGACTCGGATATATGATCTATGGAAAGGGGCGTCACACACACATACACACATACTCTCTCTCTCTACACCTTTCAGAGGTGTTGGCGCTGGAGAGGAAGACCCCCTCTGGCGCCCTCTCTCTCTCTTCTGCCCTCTTTCGCTCACTCAATCCTCTCTCTCTCTCTCTCACTCTCTCTCTACACCTTTCAGAGGTGTTGGCGCTGGAGAGGAAGACCCCCTCTGGTGCCCTCTCTCTCTCTTCTGCCCTCTTTCGCTCACTCAATCCTCTCTCTCTCTCTCTCTCTCTCTCTCTCTCCTTCTACACCTGTCAGGGGGTGACGGCGCCAGAGGGAAGACCTCCTCCGGTGCCCTCCCTCGTCTCTTGCCCCCTCTCTCTTTCACTCTACCATCTCTCTCTCCCCCCACACCATTCTCTCTCTCTACACCCACCAAAGATGTTGGTGCCAGAGGAGGAGATCCTCTCCGACGCCCTCCCCTCTCTCTTGTCCTCTCTCTCTCTCTCTCACGTTGGTGAGGGTAAAATGTTCCAATTGCCTTTACGGTTACCTCCGTAAGGACGAAAAGTAACCTTAGGGGCATGGTGAAACATTTTTAATTATTTTTACGGATTTATAGGTACATTTCATAAATGTGCTGGTATAACAAAAAGTTGGGTATTTTTAGGACTATACATATAACTTTCCCTAAAAGTGAGGGTATAACAATAAACCAGATATGCTTAGGGGTATACCGATAATTTTTTCTAAAAAAAATAAAATAAAGATCATACATCCTAAATAAGAAGTATCTTTTATTTTTGATTTTCTTTAGCCATCTGATCATCACTCACTCAGACTATACAAATATATATTTCTCATTGTGCATCAAGTAAAACTCATCAAATTTTTATGTTTCACCTTACCATGTGCTAGCCCATTGATGTTGTTAGGTTAGTTTGAATTTTGCTAAGCCTTAATTAGCTGATCGAGGTTTATCTATAAATTTCTTTTAGATTGAAGAAATTTTCTCATATAGATGTGATATTTCTGCTTCCTTAATTCGTACGTGTGCTCCGGACACAAGTTTCTTACAATAATTGAACATTACTCTTCCTAGGCCCCCTCACTTGCAAGCAATAGAAGGGCATTCATAAGCTCCACGAGCTCACAAATTAGTCTTCTCCTTTCCACACCATGAGAGATAAGTTTGGTCTTAAAATCCCCTTCTATTACACATGTCATGAGAGGAAGAACTTAACTCCGAGAATACCATTGAACAGCAGGCGCATCTCTCCCCTTTCTTCTCCTTTTCCTTCATTTTTAATTCGCACTGAATTATCCACTGAGAGGAAAATGAGGATTGAGAAGAAAATAAGAGACGAATACGACGACGAAGAAGAAAATGAAGGAGAGACGGTGCAAGTATGCAAGAGGAATACCAGTGTGAGGAGGGTAAAATCAGCTCGGCCCATGTAAGGTCCAATTCTGTCAGGCTCACTCTGACCCATGATCTACAACGCGCCCATGGGCACCCGACACTCGCGGCCCGTAAAGGCGCGGCTCATGACAATTCAACATCGTATTCGCCAGCGGAGGAAGTGCTGCGACCCAAGCGCAATGGCCTCCGGATGACTCTCCGACGACCGAACGTTGTCTCTCACAATGTCGGCCTCAACTCCACTAAGGGCGAGCACACCCTACGGGCTCTGTAAGACCCGCCAGGGAATCGGCCGACCCCGGGATAACCGTCCCTCAACGGGAAACTCCCCCACCATCGCGGGGAGCGTTACTCCACGACTGGCGTCCTTCCTTGCTAAGGGATGGGCTCCCCCCTCCAGGACAACCCCTTATAAAAGGGACCTTGACGAACCGGCACGGACATGGTGAATTCCACCAAGAAACTCCTAGAGAAGTCAAGGAGAAACATGCTAGAGAAAGCTGCACGCCCTGTTGCTAAGGAGGTCTCGACTGTCCACCTGCGGAGAGAGTACCCCTTCCGAGCACCCTTACTGCCTAGCGAGCGTTCGTTGATCGGTCGCTGACCACGGCGAGCACTCGTCCGGAAGTCCAACAGGTCTCCCAGGCATATTCCGGCGATCTCCTTCTCCTCCTTCTCGCATACTCTTCTTCTTTCTATATTTAACTCGATGATGACTTAAGCATCAGAGGGTTGTCCCCTAGGATAATGCCCAGGGCTCCTTATGATGCCCTTCTTTCTGGTGCTTGCAGACTTCCACGAGTGCCAGGCGGTCTTTCGCGATAAATAAATAGAAAAGTGTGGCACAAGAACTAGAGACAAGTTTTCTTCCTCTACACAATGTAATAAGTGTGAGGTGTGCATTCAATACTTGGAACGTAATGTCGTTGAAGAAGGAAAAATAAAGTACCATCTCCAATCAGCCCAATAGTTCAAGGCCCAACAAGATAAACATTAATTGCCCATGGTTGTATAAGCCAACGTTTGGAGTCACATGTTCACTCCACAAAGTTAGGGAGGGCTCTTAAGAGACTAAGGAGAAGAGATCCTTCGTCTCTTTGGCAGGTAATTATTATCATGATGAGTTATGATTAGTGCGCATACGAGTCAATTAAACATTCAGGGTGTGCATTAAGTAAATTATTTTTTTTTAAAAATTATGATGTGGAGTCACGTCCCCCTAATTTATGATACAAGACACACCTCCATCCGACGGCTCAAAAATTTTAAAATAAAAAAGATCGATTTAAAAAAATTAGGTTGAACACTATTTATTGAATCTTATTTTTACTTTTTAAAAAAATTTTCAATCATCGGATGGGGTGTGACTTGTACAATAAATTAGGGAGACGTGAATCCCACGTCATAAAAAAATTCAAAAAAAAATAATTTACTTAGATGCATCTTAGATGTGTAATTGACTTAAATTATGTGCTAAACATTTTTATTATGTTGACATAGAGCTATACCATGAGACATTGGAGCAAGGAGGACTAAGTTCACGGTGACAACAAAGCAGATTGTGAGTAATTAAGGGAAAATTATCAAAAAGAGCATAAAAATTAAATTTCTAGCAAGGCCACTCTTATTTTAAAGTAACTAAAGGGCATATCAATATGGTCACCTTTTTTTAGCTTGCTCTCGAAATATTCTCAAAAATTAAGAGAAAAGACTATTCCACTCCAAATTGAATGTGATCGGACTTTTGGACTTTTTATAATAAAATATCTAAAGAGTAATAATTTGTGCATCGAATCTAGAGCACAATGTCACTGTCATTATGTAACATGTCCTCCCATCGACTTAAAAACTATGTGAAAGTATAATTTATGTACAGAAAATAACACCGCGTCATATTCCTACGGTTTATTTTTTCACGCATTAAATGCAAAGGATACAGGGTAGGACTAAAATATTTTACATGTGCACAGAAATTTAATATGTGATTAATACTTATTTAGTGTATAAGATTATAATATTTTGTAAGATTAAAATATTTTACATATGAATAAAATATTTTTTATAGGATTAAAATATTTTATTATATTTTTAATAAAATATTTCGTTCATATACTAAAATATTATTTTTATAAATATTTTATTAATTTATTTTTATAGTCAAATAAAATGTTTCATTTATATAATAATTGTTTCGTTCTTGTATCAAAATGTTTCATTCATATATAAAATATTTTAATCTCATAAAATATTTCAATGTTGTACTGTACATTCTACATTTAATGTGTAAAAAAATGGATCGAATGAATCTGACGTAGGCATCATTTTTTATGTAAAAATAATCTTTTCACTTGATTTTTTGTCAATGGGAAGAGATATTATCTATTGTCATGAATTTATACACCGAATTCGATGCACATAACATTAATCATATCTAAAAGAAAGGGCTAATATTTTGATAATTACTAAAAGGGACATAAATATCTAAAAACGGCCATAAAAGAGCATTATTTGAAATTTAATACTTATCGGAGAAAGACACTGACATCTTAAAGCATTAAAAATGGCATTGCTTTGAACTTTCTTTTTTACTTCCGGAGAAGATCAAAGTTCACAACTTACATCTTGAATCAAATAATAATACAGTAACTATAAAGTTCCCCATCGATTTTGCATTAAAAATATATTTTATCAATCTTCTAAAAAATCACCTTGGAACCCGAAACCCCAGACAAAGTTGATACCTTTCTAACCCCATCTAGTTTAACTTCGTTAATCTATTTTATCAAATCACATTTTGAGTTAACCATGTTGCGGGGGTGGAGATGAACCAACAAGAGCGATGGGCGCTGACGAAGTTTATTGTTCTTTCACCTCTTATTTGGGCATTGTCCCTACCTTTGTACTTCTCTATGTTCTTATTGCTTTTATTAATGGAAAATCGCTTGTCTGGTGACCGGGGTGACACGTCCTGTCTCTTCCACATTGAAGGGATGAACGGACTCCCTCGTTCTTTACCTTGCAAGTATTACCTTTGAGTTAAAAAAAAAAGGTTTTGATGGTGTCCACCACCCAAACATACAATATTGATGATATTATATATATATATCTCTCTCTTCTCTTCCTCCCCCTCCCCCCACCGTCGGATCTCTTTCCTGGTCTGCTCGGGGCCCCATTAATGATGCTACGCCCGTATCCATTCCTTCTCCCTCCGAATCCGATCCGAACGCTGTGTCTCTATTCCCTCCCCCATCCCCCAACCGTCGGATCTCTTTCATGGTCTGCCCGGTGCCCCATTAATGATGTCACACCTGTATCCGTTCCATCTCCCTCCGAATCCGATCCGAATCTTCCCAAACACACAGAAGCTTCCAGACCCACCGACCTCCAACCCCCTCCCCAACTTTGTATAAACACAGCTCCGACAACTCGGCCTCTCCACGGCAGCCCTTCGAAATCTTTCTCGTACTTCCTCTACTGAGCTCGTTACTTCCGCTAGCCATGGCGATCATCACCGAGGTGCAGGAGGAGGAGGCCGAGCAACAGCTTCCGACGACTTCCGCCAGGCCTACGGACGGTGACGCCGCCGGGATCGAGGAAGCCCTTTACCCGTTACTCGTCAGCAGGGGCCCCAGGGGCCTCCTGGAGGTCGTCGTCGACTTCCTCCGCCGGCGATCCGACGGCTTCAAGTCCGATTCCGCCTACAGGGAGCTCGTGACCGTGCTCTCGGCCGCCAAGAAGGAAGAGGATGCTGCTGCATCCAGCGCCGCCGCCGCTGCTGAGAAAGGGAACGTGGCTGAGAAGCGACCCAGGGAGAAGGAGGAGTCACCTGTCAAGCCCGCCCCTGCCCCATCCTCGGCACCGGCTGCCTCCTCTTCCAAGAAAGAGAGTGAAGCGGGGGCAGGACAGGAAGAGCGTAAAGCCTCGGTTGCTGAGAACGCCGACTCCGACGGCAAGAACCCGAGAGGTGAGGCCTGCCTTTCCCTTTCACTCCTTGCAGTCTTACACATTGGTTTCTAGGTGACAAGGCGACCAGGCGCTCCATGGTTCGTGGGGGCGTCACCTAGGTAACAAGGTGCTCCATGGTGCCCAAGGTGACGAGATGCCTAGGCGAGCAGCCCAGTAAGGCACTCACCTGGCTGCCTTGGTGCATAAAGGTCACCTTGGGCTCACTTAGCCTATGTTGGCAGGGTATCCACTCTTTGTTTTGAGGTTTATTTTAATATTTGGGCAGAAGTTGGGAAATTGTTTTAGGTCATTATGGCGTGCATGGGAAATTGCCTGGGTCATTATGTTGTCGAGCATATCGTTTAGCAGGGGAGGCTTTGCCCCTCCTAGCTACTCCCTCCTCCCCCCGTTCCTCCCCCCCATTCGGATCCTCGTTGCGAGGCGGAGTGTTTTTCGTGAAAGTTGCAGGGAGATCATGAGATAATGTTTGCTCTTCTTTCCTGAAAGAAAGGCCATAGTCTGAGTTAGAATGAGATTCCTACATCATAAACTTTGTGATTAATTTTTTATTGTTTGTCATTTATTCTGTTTTTACTTTTTAGAATATAGATGTATGTTGAAGATTTGTGAATATCAAATTTTTTGTTAACCAAAGATAGAACTTATATGTAGAAAATGTATAATAGTACTTCTCTTGAAATGTACTTAGTTATATAAATTAAGCTTTGTCTAGGCGCCTCCTCTTGTCACCTTAGCAGCAAGGCGGTGGACCACTGCGTTGGTTGCCTTGGATGTCTCTTACATAAGATTCTTGGCTCTATGACTTGTCCTTTGTTCGTGTCTATCTTTGTATATGTTCTTAGAATTGTAGGTCTTGCCAATACTAGCATCGACTGGTAAAGGTATTTGTGCATGAAACATTAAAGAGTGATGATAAAATTTCCTTAAGCTCTGCATTGTGACGATTTACGCAGTTCGCTGGGCATTGCTTAATGCAAGAACCCTCTCCTAGGATTATATACTAATTTTAGCTTTGGACAGTAGTAATACAATTTTTTAGGGAGAATCCACTCTGAGATTATGTACTAACTCAAGCATAAGTTTACTATGGATTACTTTTGCGAAAAAAGAAGAGGATAATCTCCCTGAAACTTTGGTGAAATTTACATACACCTTGTGAAGTTTGACTACGGTCAAATTGGGTAGGACCTGCGGTCTTTCCCACACATGCACACAACCATGCTGAAAGGTGCTGGTTCGCACGGCACATAGGAACTGCCAACGGACATTCCCTCTTCCCCTACCTCTCCCTTGTCTTGTTGATTTCTCCACCCCCCTCTAGCTTGTATGAGAAGAAAGAAAGAGAGCAGCAGACAAATAGTGTATGTGAGAATTGTGGCTTTGTGTGTGTTTTGAGGGAGAGGTGAGGCTACAAGAGGAGAGGAGAGCTTGATCCACATAGGGAAGAAGAGGAAGACACATCGTCTTCTCTTCTTACTCCGCCATTGTCTTCTCATCCGTGACACTTGATTGGCTGTAGGAGCATCGTCCGGAGAAGAGCTAGGAGTTCGTGGGTGTCTTGTTCCTCAGAGAGGCCGACCGATGTCGGTGTAAGGTTGTCTCTCCATCCTTTGTACTTCTTCACACTGTAGTGAGTTTCTCTCGATACTCTCCCTGTGGACGTAGGTGGCTTGTGTCTCCAAACCACGTAAATTTGGTGTTCATCCATCTTGTGTGATTGCCGTTTTATTGCATTTTGAGTCTGATGCGAAACAGTTCGATTCCACTGCATGAAGAACGAATGGTGGAAAGACAAGTGAAGTACAGAAAGTATTGGTCGACCGATCCAGTGCGATTGGTCGACCGATCACTATCTCTTGTGCAAGTTGAAGATTTCCTTTGTTCCGGTCGACCAAACCACAGTTCCGATCGATCGATTTCCGATCAGATTTGTCTCAAGAGCCTCGGGAGTTTTCGGTCGACTGATCCAATAGGCTCTGATTGACCGATCTGCTCTATCGTTCAATCTTCCATTGTTCCTGACCGCATGTGGGCGGTTTTGTTTGTGTTGTGTTCTTCTCATCGTCATAACATCTGATATCAGAGTATTGGTTCAATAATCTCCAGCACTAACTCAAGATGGCAGCAAGGATTGGAGGTTGGAAAGTATGATGGGAAGATTGATGTTGGTCTTTAGCAGAAAAGGATCAAGGCGGTCTTTGTGCAAAACAATTTACACAAGATAATTCTTGGAAAAGAGTAGTCAAGTATTGAGGATGGTGATGAATGGGCAGAACTAGATTTCAAAGCAATCAATATTATTCAATTATGTTTTACAGATGAGATCATGTATGCAGAGACAACAGTTGATCTATGGAAGAAGTTTGAAGAGCATTACATGTCAAAGTCACTCACCAATAAGCTCCATGTCAAGAAGTAGTTGTACAGTTTGCGAATGCTAGGAGGTGATTTGTTAGAACACATGAATGTATTTAATAAACTGATCTCTCAATTATGTAATTTGGAGGTGAAGGTGGAGGAAGAGTATCAAGTTCTCCTTTTTTTGTCTTCTATGCTCAAGTCTTATGATCACTTTGTGACTACCATGTTATATGGCAAAGATACATTGAAGATGGAAGAAGTCCAAACCGCTTTGCTGTCAAATAAGAATAGAAGCAAGTCTAGCTCTAGTGAAAGGTTTATGGTGAGGAGTATTGGCCAAGATAGAGGATGTTAGTTTCAGAAGGACAGTAAGAAGAATAACCAATTCAGGTCCAAATCGAGGAGTCGGGACAAGAAATGTAACTACTGCAGGAAAGAGGGCCATTGGAAAGCAAATTGTGTTACTAAGCAAAAGTAGAAAGTCAAACAAAAACAAAAGAAGCCACTATAGTTTCAGAATCTGGAAAGGAGGGAGATGTGTTGTTTATCTCATACAATGTGGATACTTTTGATGTTTGGATTCTTGACTCAGGGTGCTCTTATCATGTGTTCTCATAAGAGTTGGTTTGACAGGTATGCATCTTATGATGGAGGTTGTGTTCTTATGGGTAACAACATTGAATGCAGATCAGTGAGGATAGGAACAGTAAAAATCAAAATGTTTGATGAAGCAGTGAGAACCTTGTCAGATGTGAGAAATGTTCCTGATCTGAGGAAGAGTCTTATCTACCTCGACACTCTTGATGCAAATGGTTGCACATTCATTAGTGCAAATAGTGTTCTGAAGGTGACGAAAGTGCCATGGTGGTTATGAAAGGAGAAAAGGCTTGATCTTTGTACAGCTTGATCTGAAAGACAATTATAGATGATGCAACAATTTCTATCTCCTCTAATGAAGATGCTATATTGAGGTGGCATGGCAAACTTGGTCATATGAGCGAGAGAGGATTGTTAGAGTTGCACAATAGGAAATTGCACAAAGGCATCAAATCTTGCAAGTTAATTTTTTTTGTGAAACTTGTGTACTTGGCAAGCAATGCATGGTGAAATTTGTCAGTTCTTCTAAAAGAAGCAAGCAAGTTCTTGAGTATGTGCAGTCAGATGTGTAAGGACCAGTCCCAATTGCATCCCTTGGAGGAGCCATATATTTTGTAACCTTCATAGGTGACTTCTCTAGAAAAGTTTGGGTGTGTTTTCTAAAACACAAGTCAGAGGTTTTTGAGAAATTCAAAGAATGAAAAATCAGAGTTGAAAAGTAGATAGGTAAACAGATTAAGCACCACTTTGATAGAGGGACAGGGATAACTTGGGTTATCTCCTTTTGGGATCCCGAATAGAGAGGCCTTTGGCTTTAGTAGGCAATGGGTTAAAATGGGGTTAAACTGTTGACGCGAGACGAGACTTGTGACGGACGCCGAGCGAGACTCGTGACATCGGACAATGAGCGTGATTGGCGTGTCATACGATAGCGATATTTACGTGGATGATATTCGGAGTCACAGTTGAGTCTTTTTCATTTTATTATGTACTTTTATCTTTAATCGAGTCTAATGTAATTTCCTAAGCTTAGTTTTAATTTTACAGTTGTAATCGACTCATTGGGAGTCAAGTTAAGATTTTTATTTTTTTAGTCATTTTTGGTGCGATTTTCACATTATTTTTTTTAAGTTTAGAGGCGTTTTCGTCAAAAGATGTTTAGGGTGTCTTGTTAGGATTAGTGTTAGCGTAATCCCTATAAATGGTCTTGTAATCTTTTTTCCCAAGGCAATGAATAGATGAATTTGAAAAAAAAAGTGTTGTGGCCACGATGGTTCTTTGAAGGGTGCGATGCCCCGATGCCCTCTTAAGGGAGAGGACGCGCAGTCCAGGCGTGAAGCCTCACCGCTTCCGTATATTCCCTCCATCTTCATCCTCTTCTTCTTCTTTCCTCTTCTCCGCTGCCAACCCTAACCGCCGCCACCTTCTTCTTCCACTCTCCCTGATGCCCCCCCTATAAACCCTAGCATGCAGCACCGCCCCCTGTAAGCCCCAGCGCCTCCACGCAGCACCGCCGACCTCGGCCGTTGATCTGCCACCCCCTGTGCACTCAATCCCACACCCCCTGGTTCTTCCCCTGCCCTCTCTCGACCCGCAGCAGCAAGAGAATGCCTTCGTCCTGTCGGATCATGCTCGTCGTTGCCAGCAACCCCTTGTGCCACCTCGTGACCCCTCTGGCCGTTGGTGTGCCCACACCACCACCCTTTCCTTGCACGACACGGCTGGCCCGTCTCTTTTCCTCTACTATCTCTGCACAACCACTGCCTTCTTGCGCATAGCACCCTCCCACAATCTTCCTCCGCCACTGCTGGCCCGTCTCTTTTCCTCTACTATCTCTGCACAGCCACTGCCTTCTTGCGCATAGCACCCTCCCACAATCTTCCTCCGCCAGGAATAGTTGCCCCGCAACCACCATCTGTAGCTTATTCAACAATCCTCTCCCTTCTCTTCCTCGTGCCTCTCATCCTACCATCTCTGTCGGAAAGGCACCCTCCCTTCTCACAGAAATGTGACGCTATGGGCGACGCAAGCCTCGCCGCTCGCCCTCACAGTTGCCGTGCTTCCTCTTCCTCCATCGACGATCGCCCAATGACGACCCCACCTGGAATCACAGTCGTTCTCGTCCGCCGTCACCGGGACACCGTGCCAGCCCCCTGTCGTGGTCGCTTCCACCCCTGGCCGTGTCGAAGAGATCCCTAGCCTGACCCAGCAGTAGGCCCATTAGCCTCCCAAAGTGGCCTGGCGTGACCCATGATGGTTCGGCCTGCTCTGTCCCGCATTAATTGTTCCAGTCTGAGAGGTGGGTTGAAATGGGAGGGGTTAAAGTGAAGGTTACCCCCCATTTGTTTTGGATTAGTTAACCCTCTCTATCAAAGCACATCTTGTGCTAATCCAGGGATATCCCTAGGACGAGTGAGGGATATCCGTCTATTAAAGAGGTGCCAAGTGTCTACGAACAGATAATGTTGGGGAGTTCACCTAAAAGGAATTTGGGGATTTTTGCTCGAAGGGAGGCATTGCTAGGCATTTCACTATCCCTAGCAAAGCTCAGTAGAATGGATCAGTTGAAAGGATGAATAGAACTCTCTTGGAGAGAGCTCGCTGCATACAGTTTCTTGCCAACCTACCCTGGTACTTCTAAGCCGAGTCTATTAACACTACGTGTTATTTGGTGAACGAATCTTCTTCTATTACTTTGGAACTCAAGACACTATAGGAGGTTTAGACTGGCAAGCCAGCTGATTACTCTGACATTTATATTTTTTGTTGTCTTGTTTATGTTTTGTTGTAGGATGATGAGAGGATTGAGCTTGATGCTAAGTCCAAGAAATATATTTATCTGGGATACAGGGTTGGAGTGAAAGGTTACAAGTTGTGGAACCTGTCACATATAAGGTGGAGCTTAGCAGAGATGTGGTATTTGATGAAGCATCTATGCTGAAGAAAATTCAGCTGCAAATCCAAGATGAGAAGAGACCTAGTACATCGATTCAGGTGGAGCTTATTGAGGAAGATAGCGGTGATGCTGACACCAATCAGGGGGAACCTTCACATGAGGATGAGTCAGCTATACAATCAGAATAGGAAGAACTTTACTCCATTGCAAAAGGAAGAAGTAGAAGAGAGATTCAACTGCCAATGAGATTCAGAGATACAATGTGTCCATTTCCAGTTATATCTTCTAACCCTTCTTTTCATGAAGCTATTGAAAGTAAGGACAGTGAATTGTGGTTAAATGCAATGCAGGAAGAGATGGATTCTCTTCACATGAATCAAACTTGGGATTTGGTTACACTTCCCGAAGGCAAGAAAGCAATTAGTTGCAAATGGGTTTATAGAAAGATGAAAGCTTCATCTGATAAGGAAATGTTGAACACAGAATTCTCACGTATAAAATCTTATGGTTTTCTCTCTTCTTTTAAGGAAAAGGGAAAATTTATAGTGACGCACATTTTGGGCTGTTTAAGTAGCATGTGCATAGTTCATTCCATAGGTTTGGGTTTGATCGGACGATTTGGGTTCGAGTGTTGGATCTCTCCCCACTGATTGCCATCAATGTTGATTTACATCAGTGTAAAGTTCGAACACCCTTGTTTAACTGTCAAAGATGCCTTAGAGTCCCCCGCATGGGTATGATGCTAAGGGCTAATCATTTGCATTGCTCACTGTTTTAACCCTATGTTGGCAACATTTGGGTTTGGAGGTGGGAGAAGAATGGAGTCTTTTCCGTGAGATCAGTCTATGGTATCATTTTTTATGGTGGCCTTCGCCATAGCCTTTATAAGCATGTATGAAAGCCGAAGACCCCGTAGAAGGTGAAGCTTCTTGTGTGGAGGATCTCTCATGGGAGACTGCCGACCAAGGATAGGTTGCTTCGGTTCCTCCATGGTATCGACCCGCTCTGCTGCCTATGTGGTCAGGATTTTGAGACCTTGGACCCCCTCTTTGTAAGTTGCCCTTTCTCACATGAGGTATGGTCTGAGCTGGCCAGGAGGACTGGCGGCGGCATCAGCCAATTTTGTGAGGCTCACTCCCTGTTGGAGAATTGAGGTAAGTCTTGGCTCCATAGGAGTGACCAGACGATTTGGTGGCTCATTCTTCATGTTACATTTTGGACCCTGTGGGGGGAACAAAATAACAGGATCTTTAGGAAAGAGTCCCGGTCTGAGGAAGTTGTTTCCTTCATTTGTAATAGAGTGAGAGAATGGGTTGTTAATCTTTGTAATGTAAATTCCCTCGCTTCGCCTCCTTGTGGTTGTTTGGGGGACTAAATGGAACCACACTTTCGTTGTGTCTTTTGGTGTATAGGTTTTTGGTTTTGGGTGTGATTTTGCATGGCCTATTCTTGTACTTTCCTTTTCTATCTATTCACAATACATGAGTGGGACTATCCACTTTTCAAAAAAAACATTAGGGTTTGGTTAAAAGGTACCATATACTTGTTAATTTATAGGGAAATGGGGATGCTTTGTGTTTGAAGTCATCACAATGATTTTTGGATCTCAGGGATATTTTGACAGTTTTCTAGGTTTCGAGGGGTATTTTTGTAATTTTTAGCCAAGCTAGAGCTTTGTACATTTTCTGGACTGCGCGAGGGTTTTCGCATCATTTTTTTTACTTCCAAAGATGCTTAGGTAATTTTTGGAAGGTTTAGGGGCTATTTAGTCGTTATTGGACTCCAAGGATATTTTGATAATTTTGGAGTACATGCATAGCTAGGGGGTAAGGTTTTAGTGATACTCGAGTACATGCATAGCTAGAGAATACCCGTGAGCGGAGGGACAGGCTTGAGCTGAGGAAAAGTATACATGTCGACATCCTTGATAAATGAAGAGCGTATACATTCACTATTTATGTGAGCACATGAGATTGTCGACAAATTGTTGACTTTACAAGGGTGTCCTTGTAGAACTGTGGGCCAATCACAATTTGAAAAACTTGTAGGGTATAATTGTAATTATAGGATTTTAGAGATTTTCTTGCAATTTTGGGAAGGGCATTTTCGTAATTCCCGATTGATTCAAAAAATTAAATAACTCTACCGCCCAAAATGCTAAGAAAATTATCAAACAAAGCCTCTAGGGCATAAAAGTAAGACCCGAGATATTTATAATTCATACCCTTAGTGGACTCTTACAGAAGAACAAAGCTCCTTGCGCTGTGTGCTGCGTCTATCACTCTCTATGTCTTTGTATGTCTCCCTTCTGGACCCTATGGGGTATTTGTAGAACGCTGTAGGGCCACCATACCCTTAGTGGACTCTTACAGAAGAACAAAGCTCCTTGCGCTGTGTGCTGCGTCTATCACTCTCTATGTCTTTGTATGTCTCCCTTCTGGACCCTATGAGGTATTTGTAGAAGGCTGTAGGGCCACCTTGACAAGGTGGGTGATTTTTGAACCTCACCTTGGCAAGGTGGTTTTCTTTTTTTTTTTCTTCTCTCTCTCTCTTTTTTTTTCTGAGGAAAGGCAGCCGGGTCATTTGACCCCGGAGAGCGCCAGTCAAGTGACCTGGGGTTGACTGCCCAGGTGGGCAGGGCGGTCATGCAATCAAATGGATTTTGCACTATTTGAAGAGCACATCAGATGTTGTTCTATTATTTCAGAAGAGTAATGATAATGATGTTCTTGTCAGGTTTGTTGAATCAAATTATGATGAGTCCTTGACAAGAGAAAATCTACTTCCGAGTATATCTTTATTCTAGGTGGAGGTTCAATTAGTTGGAAGGCTACATTACAAAATATAGTGGCATTGTTAACAATTGAGCCATAGTATATAGCCGCAGTGGAATTTGCTAAGTAGGTTGTGTGGCTAAGAGGTTTGGTCAGAGAGCTCGGCATGACTCAAGGGAGTGTCAGGCTACATTGTGATAGTCAAAGTGCTATTTATCTTGTTAAGGATCTAATATTTCATGCAAGAACTAAGCACATTGATGTCCGCTATCACAAGCTCAGAGAGTTTGTGGCAAATGGCTCCATTTGGTTTGTCAAAGTGTCTACTCCGGAGAATGCAGCAGATATGAGGACTGTTTACACGCGAAATTTTCGGACATCCATTTTCGTTGGATGAATATGCGTATATTTCGACATCTTTGTTAATTCTGCACTTTTTGGGATTATCAAACGATTTAGGGTTAGTGTACAGGGCTTTTACCCACCGGCCGGAGTCGGTGTTAATTTACATCAGACAAATCCGAACACCTTTGATTAACTGTCAAAGAACGTTTTTTGCCTCTATTTGTTGTGACATAAATGATCTTGATGATCGCCCATGACGGGTATATACTCTTGCAAAGAAATTTGGAGACTTCATTTCTTGGGACACATGTATTATGAATTTCAATCGGTCCTTTAAGACCTTTACATATAGTCCCGATTGTATAATCGGGTCTTCAGGATTACATCCGATTGCAATCAGTCTTTGAATTTGCTTCAATATGCTTTTAGATCTTTGAATTAACTTTCGTCCTGATTGGGTCATTGAATTTACTTTTGTCCCCCGATCGGACGATTGAATTTGAATTCCATCACGAGGACTGTTGGATCGCCAAGATGATCACTATTGGTCCCTCGGAGTTGCTGCTTCATGGTCATGATCACTCTTTTGATTGTGATCGGACCTTTAAGTCTGCTTGGTGTCCATAAAGAACATTTCTGCCTAAGGTGGGGGTATATTTATAATTTTTCTTCATCAAGGTATTTCTACAGCTTTCCCAAATATTGGGATGTTATTGGAATTTCTGACTCTTTCTGGGTAGTTCCACCCTTTTTCAGAAATAGCCCCGTCACTTCCCGACTTCTTGGGCATTCCCCATTACTTTTGACTTTTCGGAACATATTTGACATTTTTTGACTTCTTGGAGATCGCTCCGTCGTTTGACTTCTTGGGCGTTCTTGACTTCTCAGAAATAGCAAGATTATTCGACTTCCTGGGTATTCCTCGTCTTCATTTCTTGACTTCTCGGAAATAGCCCCGTCATTCGACTTCTTGGGTACTCCTTGTCTTAATTTCTCGACTTCTCGAAAATAGCCATGTCATTTGACTTCTTGGATATTCAATGTCTTAATTTCTTGACTTCTCGGGAATAATCCAATCATTTGACTTCTTGGGTATTCTTCGTCTTAATTTCTTGATTTCTCGAGAATAACCCCGTCATTTGACTTCTTCCTTGTCTTAATTTCTTGATTTCTCGGGAATAACCCCGTAATTCGACTTCTTGGGTATTCCTTGTCTTAATTTCTGAACTTATCGAGAATAACCCCGTCGTTTGACTTCTTGGGTATTCCTTGTCTTAATTTCTGAACTTCTCAGGGCTCCATGAAAAGATATATGGATTTGGATGGTTAGTCATAAGCCAAACCCAGGAGAGCGCACACCGCTTCAAAGAAGGGGCGTGGTCCCGCTCCACCGAGTCGTGCAAACGGCTTAAACCAGAACGAGGGTATTTTGGTAATTTTCAGACCCCACAAATGGGGGTATTTCTATAATTTTCCCTCAATCAGGGGTGTTTCTATAAGTTTTCCTTCATCGGGGAGATTTCTGTAATTTTTCAACTACCGGGGGCATTTCTGTAATTTTCTTGCCATCGGGGGTATTTCTATAACTTTCTCACTATCGGGGGCATTTCTATAATTTTTCCGCTATCTGGGGGTATTTTTGTAATTTTTCTGCTATCGGGGGTATTTCTGCAATTTTTCCGCTATCGGGGGCATTTCTACAATTTTCCTGCTATCGGGGGGTATTTCTGCAATTTTCTCGCTATCGGGGGTATTTCTGCAATTTTCTCACTTATCGGGGGTATTTCTGCATTTTTTTGGACAACGAAAGGTATTTCCATAATTGTCAAAGTTTCTTCATGCATTTTGGCTATTTATAAAATTTACATGGTTCCATCTTCATTCCAGCAACTTTGATGACCAAAAGATCATATCTCAAGCAACCAAATATCTTGAAATCTTCAAGCCACCAAAAGCTTTAAGAGATAACAAAATATCTTGGAGTTGAAAGCTTCTAAGTGCTCCTGTGCGGTTCCTCTAGGCTCCTGCGCCATCTTTCTTTTTTTCTCTATTTCATTCTCAGTGGATGCCATCTTTCTTTTTTTCTCTATTTCATTCTCAATGGATACAACACATCCCATTCATATGAGGGTATTTTGGTAGACTTTTATGCAAATTTAACACATCTTTGTTTTAACATAAAAAGGCCGCCCCTACCCCTTTGAGCAGAGTTTAACAACTTCAAAAGAGCTCCAAGCTTTCTTCTTCTTCTTTAGCTTCAACCTTCCACGAGAGTCTCCATCCTCTCCCCAACGGGAAGTAGGTCTTCGCTTTTTATAGGTGGTGGAGGAGGCCAAGGAGAAGATCCCCTGGAGCTTGGTGGAGGTAACCTCCCGTCTCTTCATCTCCCCGTCTTTTCCTCTCCCCACTCTAGACCACCCCCGGTGGTGCAGCAAGGGGGCTTCCCCCGGTGGGAGCAGCAGGCCCCCCCCCCCCCGGTGGGTGCAGGCGGGGGGACCTCCCCCTCAGGCGGAGCAGGCCCTGGGGGCCTCCCCCCACCCTGGAGCAGGAGGGGGGGAGCTTCCCCCCGGGTGGAGCAGGTCCGGGGGACCTCCCCCAGTGCAGGTGGGCCGAGGGGGAGTCCCCCCGGTGCAGCAGGGAGTTCCCCCGGTGCAGGTGCAGGGAAGTCCCGGTTTCTTTTCTTGTTGTCATAAATAGAAGAAGGGTGAGCAGTTGCTTGCTTAGGCTCACCATTAGCTTGGAAGGTGATCAGAACTCCCCGTGGGCACTAGAAGGTGGTGACCACACCCCCTCTTTTATTTTGGCAAGTCAGGGCCTCCCCCGGTGGGTGCAACAGACGGGGGTAGAAAAAAGGTGGCCTTCCCCTGGTGGCAGCAGGCAGGGGAGCTCTCCCCCCGGTGTGTGCAGGGGAGAAGAGGGAGAGGGCGGTCCTCTCAAGACTAAAAGAAGCCTCTTTTCTTGTTTGTTGCCCGCCTCCAATTTTGATGCCACGGGAATACTCCAATGGCACTAAAAACTTGATTTTGTATAGTTTTTATTCCCTTGACGCCGCCCGCGAGGTGTTTGCCAGAATGCCCGCTCGTCATAAAGAGCTTAAAAGTTCGACTTGGCGTGGGCCTTTGTTGGGTAATTGCATGGCCACGTGCCGTCCGCTAGACTTTTGATAAAGTGTCCATGAGTACTTTAAAAGTTGAAAGTTCGATTTTGTTGAGCGAGTGTGCATAACTTTGTATCGCTCAGAAAGTGTTCGATGAAATGCTGATGAGCATCCGTATGACGGCGACGACCGAGTTTCTTAATTTCTAAATTTTTCTGTAATTACCAGAAATTGTGAACTTTTTGGGATTCAACAATGACCAAACTATTATCGGCTGCTAAGTTCAAGCATTGCCTTGACTTAGCAAATGTTCTTGCTGACTGATGATTGAAGGCCCCTTGGGAGAGAGGTGTGTTCTTACTGGAGGTGGAGCTATATTCTAGTGTTGAAGATATATGTTTGTTGGTTTGACCGTGTCAAAGGTGAAGAACGTGAAGTTTGACCGCAGTTAAACTAGGTGGGACCTGTGGTCCTTCCTATGCACGCACGCACGCACGTAATCGCATTGAAAGGTGCTGGTTCGCATGGTACGTGGGAACTCCCAACGGCCGTTCCTTCTTCCCTTGCTTCTCCCCCCCCCCCCCCCACCATGGCTTTGTGTGTGCTTTGAAAGAGAGGTGAGGCTGCAAGAGGAGAGGAGAGCTCGACCCACACTTGAAAGAAGAGGAAGGCACATCGTCTTCCCTTCTTGCTCCACCATTGTCTTCTCATTCATGACGCTTGTTGATTTCAGGAGCATTGTCCGAAGAAGAGCTTGCAGCTCATGGGTGTGTCGCGTTCCTCGAAGAAGTCAACCATCAGTGTAGGATTACTTCTCTATCGTTGTACTACTTCATATTATAATGAGTTTCTCTTTGTGCTCTTCCCGTGGATGTGGATGGCTTGTGCCTCCAAACTACGTAAATATGGTGTTCATCATTCTTGTGTGATTGTCAATTATTGCGTTTCTGATTCCGCCGCGTGGAGGACGAATGGCGGAAAGACAAATGAAGTACAAAAACTATTTGTCAACCAATTTAGTGCCATTGGTCGACCGATCCCTATCTATCTCTAGTGCAAGTTGAAGACTTCCTTCGTTTCATTCGATCAAACCATACCAATCTCTGATCAGATTTATCTCAGAAGCCTCAGGAGTTTTCGGTCGATCAATCCAACAGGCTCTTGTCGGCCGATATGTTCTATCCTTCAATCTTCATTGTTCCCGACCGTGTGAGGGAGGTTCTGTTTGCGTTGTGGTCTACCCATCATCGCAACACTTTTTGTCGTGGATACGTGATAGAATTGACAGAGACCGCAGGCTGGTTCTCCTTATGTTTTATTAGTTTCAACAAGGTGATTCCTCATACATGTGCTCCTGGATAAGATGAGGACAAGAGTGCTCTGGATGGATGAGGATATTTGCATTGATATCTTGTATGATCTATATCTTCATAAGGAGACAAAAACCTGCATGTATTGGTATGTTATACGACTTATACCTTCCCCAGGAAATGTAGATACTATAATGATTTATTATTCCTTCACCCTTTCTCCTTGACTTACTATTTGGACAATATTTTTCATCCTGATATGTCACATTATAGTTCATTACGACTCCACTGTTGGCCACCACATAAAAAACTGGCACAATTTTAGTCTAATCTTATAGTTTTAACCTTAAACCTTATAGAACATGTGATCATCTGCTTCATACACGTCTATTTATTCCTCTTTACCCGACCTTCTACATCATGTGGACACTGTGCATGCTTATCTTTTTGTTTATGATTGACCCTACACTTTTATATCCTTCCTCTACACTTCTTTATGATAGGATCATAAAATCAAGAATCCCAGAGCTGGGACTGGTTACAGAACTGATTCCCATTGGTTTGGATTTCAGCCCGGACATGGTTTAGATGAGGAATTGACCGGTTCCAAAATGTAAGAGTGGTGGTCCCAGCCCGTTCTAAGTATAATGTGGAAGATGCATAACAAATGAAAGTAGGTTACAAGACTTACGAAAGATATAATATCTTTATATAATTTTAAACTTTTATGTCTAGAATTCAAAATATAATTCACTTTTAGGAGATCCAGCATTGGACCAGGGGTTTTAGCATGATTCACTACCTAGTTCTTTATCCTCCTTTTAATGTCTACCAAATGTGATCGCGAAGCTGATCGAACTGGACCAGCACCAGCTCGGCCTGAACTAGACAGTCCATAATCTTTGCATACATTGGTTTTCCATACGCTGAGATCACCATCTCTCCATGTTCCTAAGATGAATTTTCTTTTTCTCTGAGGTGGCAAGTTGCTTTAGAAAGATGACCAATCTCTCCAAGATCTTGTCCAATATCTTTTCAGATCTCTTTGATTCTCATCTCTTTTTATCTGAGGTGCTGACATGGATTTTGTCAATAGTTTTGTGCAATGTATGATGTATGTTCATGTATTATGATACACTAATTTGTATTGCGTCTCACATCTAAACATCCCTATCAGCTTATCATAGAGCATCCCTTCTTCCTGTGTTATTGCTTTCCAATGTATTCATGTTATTATCCTTCATCATGCTAATGATGCTGCATTTGAGACTTCATTGCTGAGTCGCCATTGCCCAAATTGCCAGTGCATCGAAAATTCATCTGTGGGGACAAGTTCTCACTTGTATAAGAAAAAAGAGTAGCATGAGGATGGCCAAGTCCGTGGAGAATTTGGCATAGCTAATGGGTGGAATAGTTACACTCACGTGATTTTTCAGACACGTGGATGTTGTTGTCATCATTATCATCATCCACCAAAGCCCAACCAATGGGGCTGGGAATATGGATCCTATTATTCAAGCTCACTCTTTCATCTGTCATATTTGTACCATATCATCCACCAAAATCTAACTAAGACAAGGATAGACTCCATTCTGAGGAGGTGCTCTTTGGATCATTGTAGTCACCTGGCTGGGCTTTTCCAGGCTTGACCCTTGCTGGGGGCTAGGGCCACAAAAACTAATAAAATGTTGGGCCCTGTGCAGGCTGGGCTCAAGTTGTCAAACATATTAACCTCGGTGGGTTTTTTCTCTTTTTTTTTCTCCTTTCTTTCGTTGTACCTTCTTCCTCTACTTGATAAATAATATGGTTTTTGCATATATATACCCCTATAAATGTCTGTTTTTGCAAATAAGCCACTCATTTAGACAATTATGCCTTCTGCCATAGATACCCCTGATATACTCCGAATGGTTGCACTTATACCCTCACCGTAACCTTTGTTTGTTTAACTGGAGTGAAGTGTGGATTAAAAGGTAGAATGACTAACCTACCCTCAAGTTAGCATCCTCTCTCTCTCTCTCTCTCTCTCTCTCTCTCACACACACACACACACACACACACACACACACCCCAAGAGTTGCGGAGTTGAAGGTGATGGAGCTGTCGATGATGTTGAATCTACCGCTGATGATGGTCTTGTCCAGCACCGTGTCCACAGTAGCCTGGATGATCGTGAAGTTGCCACTGCCGTGGAGGTCCGTTGGGGTGGGGGGAGAGGGGGGTCGTCAGAATGGGGCGAAGGGGGGGTCACTGTTGGGCCGGGTGCCAGGGCATCATAGATGGAGAGGGCTGGGGGCAATCCGGTGGGGGCAAGCGGCGTCGGGTGCTTTAGGAGTTGGGTGCGGGGGTCGACCTCAGGAGCGTCTACAAGGTATGGCGGCAATGGACGTGAGGCTGCAGCAGCAATTGAAGTCCTTCTGGACGGATCGGGGGACGAGGAGGAGGTCGATGCTGTGGATGACACCGTCAGGACGAACAATGGCATTCGGGTGGGCCAACGTTGCTAGATCCGCCATCTTGATGGGGAGCGTGGGGGAGGATCTGTCAACGCCGGTCTCGGCCTTGACGCAACGGAGGTGGAGCTCGTGGGCATGGTTAATGGAGAGGTGGCGACGGTCGGAGTGGGAGTGGGACCAAGGGGCGGCATCGATGCGGGAAGGGAGGATTTGGGAGAGGAGGATCTGGAGCGAGTGGAGGTTACTTGGCTCGAGTAAGAAACGACGGAACTGGGGGGGTCACTAGAGGGGGGGCTGCCTGGGTGAGGGGAGGGGGGGTCGTTGGAGAGGGGGGCCGCCTGGGTGGGGGGAGAGGGATGGTCATCGGAATGGGGGGACAGGGGGCCGTCGGAGGTGCTCTCTCTCTCTCTCTCTCTCTCTCTCTCTACCGGGGCATTTTCAGTATTTTGCACATCCTAGCATTTTACATGGCATATTCTCAAAATATTCGCTGGGCGTTGACAGCTTAGGAACCACGGGGGTATAATCACAACTATTCAGGATGTATTAGGAGTATCATCATCATCATCACCATCATCGTCGTCAGAGTCTTATCCCAATTATTTGGGGTCGACTACATGAATCATGTTCCGCCAAAGATTTCTATCAAGTGCTATATTCATATTTAAACCCAAGAAACTAATGTTCTTCCTAATAACATCGCACCATCTCATTTTAGGCCTTCCTCGAGCTCTTTTACTAGCATCAACTAAGATTCGGTCACATCTTTTAACCGGCGCTGAGTTAGGGCGACGAAACACATGTCCAAACCACCTGAGTCTATTTTCTCTCATTTTACTATCAATTGGGGCTATCCCTAAGTCCTTACGGATGCGCTCATTCCTAATCTTGTCTTTCTTAGTCTTATCACACATTCATCTCAACATCATCATCTCTGCTACACACATTTGTGAATGTGTTCCTTTCGTACTGTCCAACATTCGGTACCATATAACAAAGTAGGTCTCACAGCCGTTCTATAAAACCTCCCTTTGAGTTTCACAGGCATACGACGATCACAAAGGACTCCTGATGCGCTTCTCCATCTTAACCAGCATGTCTTAATCCTATGTGTAACATCGTCGTAAATCTCCCCATTCTCTTGTATTATAGACCCTAAGTATCGAAAGCTACTACTCTTTGGAATGTTATGTTCATCACTTAGAACCATGTCTTCCTGTACCACTCTTTCGTTACTAAAATTACAATGCATAAACTCTGACTTGCTCCTACTAATTTTAAAACCTCTAGACTCCAAGGCAAGTCTCCAATGCTCTAACTTAGCATTTAAAGCATCAATACTCTCATCAATTAAAACAATATCATCTGCAAATAGCATACACTAAGGGATATCATCATGCAATTGTTTCACAATTAGGAGTATATGTGGCAATAACTAAATGAGGGGTTTATTTGAAAAAAACAGACATTTACAGGAGTTTATATGCAAAAAATCCTAAATAATACTTGGTAGCTTCACTACCAAATGAGAAGAATGGAGTTAACAGATTCCATCATCCAGTTGAATTGATTCTATTAATGTCTAGAATGCTTGCTGATGGCCAACAACTATGAATCGACTGTGCTACTACTGCCTTCTTCACAGGACTTGATATTGTGGTAATTTCTTTTTTGATCTTTAAGTGGTCGGTTGTCTATGTGAAAAGATTTCTGCTTGTTGAGCCACTTGAGTGTTTTTACTCATGGTGTAGAAGCCAGAGATTTTATAACTTTCTGTTAGTATACAACTTTTGTCTTCTTCAGGATTGTACATAGATTCTGTTCATGTATCTGTATGTGCGACGGTCAGGCACGTTTTAGTTTTTATTGGGCATGTCAATTCAATAAATATCGTTACATGGTTGGTAATGAAACTAATTTAATAAAAAATTGCTCATTTTCCAGTGTCATAATAATGTGTTTATGGTGAACTTAGGCTATGGTTAATCTATATGTCATCAAACTCAGAAGTTGGAACCTTTTGCAGCTCCAAATGCTGGGAATGGTATGGATTTGGAGAACTATTCATGGACTCAATCTCTACAAGAGGTCAATGTCAATATTCCTGTTCCTCAGGGAACTAAGGCAAGATTCATTACTTGTGAAATCAACAAGAACCATCTGAAGGTTGGGCTGAAAGGACATCCTCCTATCATTGATGTAGGTGACTTAAATTCAACATTTTACATCAATTAAATATCCCGTATATGATTCTTCCTTGAACTTCTGCTCACCTGTCACACCTGGACTTGTGTATGTTTCTAGGGGGATCTTCATAAGCCAATCAAACCAGATGATTGCTTTTGGAGCATTGGTATGCAATAAGTTCTTCTCACTTATTCATTCTGGGTTTCGACACATTTTGTTGATTTATGATGGCTCTGTAATGATAATGTGCATTACACAAACAATTGTGCAGAGGATGGGAAGGCTATATCTGTGCTCCTGACAAAGCAAAATCAAATGGAATGGTGGAAGAGCTTGATTAAGGGTGATCCAGAACTTGATACACAAAAAGTAGAGCCTGAATCCAGCAAGCTTTCTGATTTGGATCCAGAAACTCGACAAACTGTTGAGAAAATGATGGTAATGCTTTTCTTTTTCTTCTACGTTTTACAAATTCTCATGCGTGCAGTTACATTATTGCTGCACTTTAGCTGTCCTATCCTCTCTTTGGTGAATGTCGACAACTAGCCACAGCTTAGTTCATAATGAAAGAAAGTATTCCCTTGCCCTTACAGAAAGAAGCATATTACTAACAAGATGACACCAGAACGCCACCCTGGTTGTAACAAGAACTTGAGCCAGTTAAGAGCTTGCCTATCCCGAATTTCATGGTACTAAAAACTAACCAAACTGGACTGGAAGCAGGCTGGCTCCAATAGCGAAGAAACCAGCCAAAACCAGCCAGACCCAGCCTTGGAACCAGGATTGGATCTGGAAGTGTCCCCAACCGGTTCCGGTTCCATAAACGGTTTTTAAAATCTTGCCCAGTTTGCCTCACTGCATATGTTCAACAATGGCCAGGGGATTCTTGAAGCCCTGTCTAAGACATCTTATTGTTTCTTTTTTACAATGTGGTCCAAAGAACAGCATCAAATATTGGCTCCCCAATGGGAGTTTTAGCAATAAAAGGATTGTGCTTCCCTCAATCAGCACATACAGGATAGAATCTAGATATGTTCCTTCCCACTTTAAAACTTCGAAGATGGTCCTTCGCATTCAATAAATTTTGAAAGTGGGTAGTACCACATCTTATAAAAGTAGAAAGGAAAAAAGAGTGTGAAAGTCAACCACCCTCCCCCCGGCAAAAAAAGCTGGATTATATATCCATCTTCTCTGGTTACAAATCATGTCATTCCTTTAAAGGATAATCAACAAAACCCAAAACAGCCCAAAACAGAATCTCCTGATTCTTTCGCCCATCACACCAACTCAAAGAATGCCCAAACATTAGTACATCTTTTCCTTCAGGACCCTGGAAACAACCAAGAAAGGAAAAACAAAAGCATAGCAAACAATCCCCTGGGAGACACTACTTTGTTCCAGGCACCCCCTGCAAGTCCTTCAGGGCCCTGGATTCCAAACCCAATGCCTCAGGTTCTCCCTCTTTCTTAGATTTGGAAATCAGCTTTCCTATCCCACCCCCACAAAAAGAGTGGGGGGAGAAAGGACCACCCAGGATACAGCTCTGATGACAATCTAGGACTATCTAAAATTTATCTAGCTCTGATAAAAAAAGGACCATGCAAAGATCTTGCACCCTCATTATCCCAACTACTACTATCTAAATTTGTTAAAATTAATCCTAGAGAGTACAACATCTTCAAGGATTTTCAAAGTATCTTTATATTATTTATTTTTATCAATTTTGGTAAAGAAAACAGAAGTATCATGTTCATGCATGTTGCTCTCTTTCTCTTTATATTTTCCATTTTATCAATTTCCGGTAACTAACACGTTCATTCATGTTGCTCTCTTTTTCCTTTTTCCTTGGCTGATTTTGTTAAATTTTCCTAGGATGTGTGTGGAGAGAGAGATGGAGAGAGTTGCTAGGATATGGCCAGTGTCACTGATGCGACTTGGCTGTATCCTACTTCCAGTCCCATGGATCTTAATCAAAGGGTTACAATTTTTTTTTTAAAAAAAAAGGAATCGGGCAGTTATGTGTGTGCCTGTAGGCACATTCCGCGCTGTCCGAAATGATCAGACGGTTCTTCTTTCTTCTCACTCTGATGACGTATCCCCTCTTCTCACCACTTTACCCTGTGAATTTTGGCATGGCGGAGGCATGCAACATCCCAGATTTTCTTCGCTCTTTAATTCATTGGATTGAGATCCAACCATAGTTTAAAAGGTCTTGAGGCGGTTGTGAGGCACTTTCTGTAAGCCTCATAAAGTGTAAGTCTTAAGGCACAATGAGACGTAAGCCTTAATAGAGAAGAAAATAATCTTAAAACTATCAAAAACACTAAAAACAATAGTGATTTTTATGTGTTAATGTTATATCAACTCAATGATAGATTCATGTTATTTCAAAAGTACTAAATTATGAGCCAGCTGTCTAGCGCAGTTAGTTCGTCACCCTTTCCCATATAGGGGAGGGCCCGAGTTTGAGCCCCGTCATCCCCTCCCTGTTAAAAAAAAAGTGCCTATCGAGAAGAAAAAGTATTGAATTATGTTTTAAAGACAACAAAAGAAACATAAATATTGGGAGTATCCTACAACACCTCATTACATCATCTTCTCAAGTGATGCACACGTCTCAATTAAATATCTTGAGGCGGCGAAGGCGGTGAGGTGTACCACCTCAATCAAAAAAAGATGTAAGCATCAAGTAAAAGATATGAGGCACGTCTCGAGACGTTTTTCTAGTGTCTCAGCTTGAGGCTTAAACCTTAGTGTCTTGAGGCGCCGTCTTTTTAAACAATGGATCCAACAACAAGATGCTTAGATATGGTCAGGCCATATCAACTGCCATGGTCGTATCATAGCACTACTCTCTCTCTCTCTCACACACACACACACACACACACACACACACACACACACACACACACACACACACACACACACACACACACACACACACGCAGAGGAGAAGACTAAAAAATAATCCACCAATTGAAAACTAAAATTTCCAAGTTACCATGATTCAGTGGAGAAGTGAGATCCTTGCGAGGAATTACCACCTGAAATAGATTTCTTATGGGCTGTTTGTATAGAACACTGAAATGCAATAACATGCCGTATATGTGAAACGTGAAATATGGTGTTTTGCTGTGTTTTAGTCAAACCAAACGACCCTTTAACGTAGATATATTTCAGTTATATGCAAACTTGTGTTCATAGGTAAATGTATGTTTAAGGACATTGTACTGGAATGTTTATATAGGGAAGTGGGCACACAATGATCTCTCACTTCAAGCTTCAGAAATGCCCTTTATTTCGTTGATTTTCATTTGATCTCTGCTCCTTGCTTTGGTGCTTCCAGTTTGACCAGAGGCAGAAATCCATGGGTCTCCCAACATCTGACGAGATGCAAAAGCAAGAGATACTCAAGAAGTTCATGGCGGAGGTAATCGATCCTTCAATCCTCACGACTCTTGGTTTCACCATTTTCTTCAGGGAGCTGATTACGTACCAATTTATTTAGCTATTCGCACCCGGTTTCTTAACTAACGAAATCTCTCTGAACGCAGCACCCGGAGATGGATTTTTCAAGAGCAAAATTAGCATGAAGTGATGAAAAGACGAAGATGAGGAAGACTGTTGTTACCTTGTGCAGATAGAACGTTGTGATGGCATCACGGGATCCAATTTCTAATCCTCATCTCTGCTTCTTTTTTTGGTACTTTTTGTTTTTTGTTGGGGGAGGGGGGAATGTGTGTGGCAGGGTTCCGGGAGTTCATTTGCCATAGGTTTTGTGGTAACTTGGACCCTGGTAGGTTCGTAGGTTTTTTCGTGGGGGTAATAGATTTGTTGTGCTTTCAGGGTTTCTTAAAACAGTAGGAAAAGGTTCAGTTCTAGCTGTATTTTCACCGGCCTTATTGTGGAAGCGGTTCGAGGTTGTGTTGGGGGTGTCGTCGATCCTGGTTGTTCCTGATTTCAACCAAGCAAACAACTATGTGAACTTTTCTGAGTTCGGCCACATGCAATAGTAGCTGTTTTGAGTGGCGAGTCTACAGGGAATTGTGCTAATTTACTTTGTCAGCTCGACATAGAATTTTGCAAAAAATTAGTTTTAAAATCACATTATAAAATCAGCGAGAAGTATCCTTGCTACTAAATCCAACAGTTTATATTGAAAAATGAAACTAGATAAGAGTTGTCATGAGTCTGTATGGTTGGTAAATCTAACGTGTTATAATATTACAATAAAGGGAATATGTCATTGTCAACGCTGCGTGGTTTATTGGAAGTCAGTCATCCATGATTTTAGACCTTCAAATTGTCAAGTTTGATCTATACTCATGAATCATAAGACTTACGTCGATATCTATTGTAAAACACAATGGTTCGAGACCAACGGTAGAAAAGTCCCTCCACATCAAACGTAAAAACAGTAATAGGGTGTTTGGGAGTATTTTAAAAAAAAACTCTTTTTACCTAAAATATTATGTTATGTTAATTTTTAACTTAATTGTTAAAATTGATAAAAATAGATACTATTTGTTTGATAAAATTGCTATAATTTTTAAATTTTGTGTTAATCTGTTTGGTATGACATCGTCGACATCTCTTGCAGAAGTGGAGGTACGGCCCTCCGGTGATGCTCTTCCCGGAGGTTCACCTCAACATAGGTAACGTTGTCCACGTTGATCAATCCTTGAGTGTCATGTTCGCCTCCGACCACCTGTTCTCATGCCCAGATTCCACCCAGTGGGCGTTAAATCAAAAGACGAGGCTCGTGACGATCAACTGCGCCGAGTTCTTGCCACTGTGCTTCGAAGGCCGTTTCTTGTCTTTCATCTCACCACCACCGCTTCAATAGTCGACGCAGAAATTGAAACCCCGTAAGAGAGAGGAATAGTAGGGGGGCTACGGGGGTGGGGGGAGTCTCCTCCGGCTACGGGGGTGGGGCGGGGGGGGGGGGGGAGTCACTTCGGGCGGAGGGGGCAGAGGGGGCGGGGGCCCCGGGGGGAGGGGAGGGGGGAGCCGCCGGAGGAGGGGGCTACGGGGGAGGAGAGGGGGAGGGGGGAGCCTCCTCCGGCGGAGGGGGCTGCAGGGTGAGGGGAGGGCCGGCAGAGGGGGCCGCCTCCGGCGGTGAGGGGAGGACCGGCGGAGGGGGCCGCAGGGGGAGGGAGGGGGGAGCCACCATAGGAGGGGGCCGTAGGGGGAGGGGAGGGGGAGGGGGGAGCCTCCTCCAGCGGAGGGGGGCTGCGGGGGAGGGGGGGCCTCCGCGGGAGAGGGGAGTCGCAGGGGGGAGGGGAGGGGGGGTGTAACACCCCGAATGAAAATAATAAGAAAATAAGTTTTTCACTAAGCAAATAAAACTTTTACATATTAAATAAGGAGACCAAATAAATGCGTCATTATAATAACCCACATACACATGCTTAATATATAGTAGTCCAATTTTTAGATGGGCCATTATCCATGGACCTCTCCTCATCCAAGGGCCAACCATAATGGACCAAACCTCATGTGTCAATGAGAAGGCCAAATAAAGAAATGAGTGATTCATAATAACCCACATACATCAAATGAGCCTTAACCCATACCCACTTAGGGCCTCTTTGATAGCGGAATAAGTTACGGAGAATATCTTAACCAGTGTTTACTTATTCCAAAGAAAAGTTATGTTTGCTTTGATAAGAATGTACCATAACCCAGGTTACCCATAGAATAACACCTCTTGTTCCATCTACTTTGACAAGAATTCCTAATAATTGTAGATGGGTTAAGAGGGATTTATATGTCTATACAACTCAACTCAAATAAAAAGATGGGTATTGCTTGTGTGGCTAAATCGGAATTGAACTCGAACGCGGATACGATTTAACATAACCCAACAACATTACATATAATTTTTTTTCTCGTTTGACGCAAATGTACATGAAACTGGAATCTCTTTTTTTGCCCATAAACATTCAAAATACTGCGTTCTCAACACATAAATCCACTCTAGCAAAAAAATAATAATATTTTTTCCATCTCCAATCAGCAAACAAATGTGCATAGAGTCAACATTTTGATAATCAACAAGTCATTGCATTAAAATTGAGACATAAATTTACATAAGCAAATGCTGAATCCACTGTCACAATTACATATACATAAAATAAAAAATATCAGGCCATTTCATTGTGCACCATATTTTACAGCCCCTACGTTGCAGTACTTGAATACACAAGATTGTATAATCTCTTTGTCGCCCATGTCGAGGCGACCAACTTTGGACTAGAAACCGTTGGTCTTCGAGCCGAGGAACTTGTCGGGAATAGATGAGAGGAGAACGATGCAGGATGAGACATCACGGACAACTGGAGCTTCTTGCATGGGCCAGGACAAGGCATCTTCGGATTCCCTCTTCTACACCCAGATGCACAAACAACTGTACGGAGTGATCAGATCTTTGCTTCATTTGCAACCCGTCGGGTGTACCATATAACCACAATAGAAAGTCTTGGATACTGTGGGATCGAAATTCAAGTAATCAGAACAAATTAAAAGCGCAACAATTATAGACACCCATTTCTATATGCAATATGCCTCGATGCAATAAGAAGTTGCATTTTTCATACATGATTACAACCAAAGTTGAGAGGGCAGTGGAAATCATAAATTCCCCAATGTCAGACGCTAAACCAATATCGTGTCTTACCTCACATGTGGCCCTCAACCTGGAATTATTAGCATGGGGGAAAGAGCGCAACCTTGATAAATTAAAAACACAAAGCTCCATACTAGAACTGATATACCAAATGGCGACCTCAGCCTCCACAAAAATCATGTTACAGTTTGGAGAAATAGTGCAGAGATTTCGGAATGTCCATTTAAATCATCATGCCCACAACAAAAGAAATGGCCATTTACTCACCAGAAACATGCGAGAGCTGACAGAGTAATATTGAGAAGAACATAGCCAACAACATTATTAAATGGGTGCGTAATAAAGCTTGCTTGAAAGCTTAAAAAAAAGTACTCACCCCACGTGATAGATTTAGTGAGAATAAGTAATTTTACCCAGCCAGCCTTGTCCACAACCTAGCGCCCAAATAATTACATTATCTAAGCCTGTAACATCCCAAAATTGTAGCCAATTAAATGTAACCATGTATTAGTTGCTATGATAATGTTATGAAACAAATGTACATACATACATGAAACAAATATCTGAAGCCCTGGAAATATATGTTATGAGCCAAACCAAGCAATGATAAGGGACATAATAACAATACCATGAAATGTTTAAGTTCCCATCCAATTTGAGCACAAACAGCTTGGAGTGATGGTTGCAGTTATTACTTTACCATTGCAACATGAAGATATACTAACATGCAACTTAGGGAGGTTATACAGGCACAGCAAGAGTCGCTTGAGTCTAAGCAAACAACATGAAATGGGAAATTACCAATGCTGAAGGACAATTTGTGAAGATCTTGATGCTGCCAGTTTCATCTCCAGGCTACAGATTGCATTATCTAATGTTCTGGGTATCCAGCCATGTACAGAGGATCAAAGCATGTGAAAAGGATTGATTACACACGTTCACAAAATACAAGTAGATTTGTCACTGAATGAAACGGTAAACAACATGCATATTGAGGAAAGTAACAGAAAACTATAATGGCTCCCATCCTGGCAATTGGTACCAAGCAAGAATATGTAACATATTAGATCCCTGGCATTGTGACACCTGATCCATGTACCACCTGCACCCTGAACCATGTGCACCTTCAGACACAAGCACATTACAGATGCTGAAGGTATGGAAGGAGTAACAACTAAAATATAACATAACCATAATTTTTCTTAGCATATCAGGGTCCTTACATCAGAAAATATTCAAGATTTCTGCCCATTCAAGTACTCACAGTCTTTATGTATTTGAAGCAAGTCTTTAATTGCACATACGTAGGTATTCAAGTCTTCTTCCACATCTAAGTCAAGTAGAATGCCTTGTTGTTGCATACCCTTGATGTAGCAGTAAGTCAGATGACAATATGAATAAATGCCAAGACAAATTAACATCAACATTTTCCACATTTGCTCTGCAAGACCCACAATCACTGTAACTGGCCATTGCAGATGTGAGCAACTGTCAAGAACAGTCACATCTGTAATTTTAACTGTAATTGTCATTATAAGTGGACATTACTCTCGCAGAAATTAGCAGTGGTCTATTATTCCACTGTCAACTGACCACATAATTGGAAGAATAGGGCTGAGAAAAGGATGTTTTGCGAAAAGTAAAGACAGAAGAGGGCTCAGACTAATATGAACAGTCACATCATTGCAAGGGGTTTAGAGACATGGAGAAGGCTCGGACTTGGATAGTCATAGCATTGCAAGGGGTTGAGAGACAAGTCAGCCCTCACCATTTAAACCTATCACATCATATGTGCTTTGAGGAACCTCCACAGCTGTGTGAAGTTATTCACTGTGTTTTTGACATTACCAATCACCCACCAAGACAATGCCTTTTCCATCACAAGAATTATGTTCATTGCCCTTCACGCCCTCTACCCGCTCCTGCTACCATGAACTGTCATAGCATTGCAAGGGGTTGAGAGACAAGTCAGCCCTCACAATTCAAAGCTATCACAACATATGTGCTCCGAGGAACCTCCACAGCTGTGAGGTTATTCACTGTGTTGCTGACGTAATCAATCACCCACCTAGACAATGTCATTTTCATTGCATTATTTACTCATCATTGCCCTTTAAGCCCTCTTCTCATCCAACTATCCAACTGCATGAGAAGCTAGGGTTGGGAGGGTTTGGCCTGCAAAAAAAGTTTACACAAAGAACGGTTGAAATGTAAATGAAATGCAATGAGAAGTATGTGTATGACCAACAAGGAGTTGAAAAGGTAGTACAAATGCAAGAAATCAAAAACTCTATTTTCACGAACCTAGCTACCACTGACATTCATTTTCCAGAAGTGGACATATATATATAGCAAGACAAGTTTCTTAAATAATAAAAAGAAGGGCTGCCAGTGAGATTCAGACCCAAAAGAAAGGCACATATAATAAAGAACAAAATAAAACAATGCATAAGTTTGTCAAACACTAATTCGCTTCCTCCTAATTGACTTCTGTGATAAAAATTGCACCAAAAACAAGAATCCAAAGAATAATAAAACAGTATGACAAACATGTCACATACCTGCTCACATTGCCCAAAGATGGCTCAGCTGTGTTCTTATGTCACATACCTGCTCACATGCTATGGGGAGACATAACATTTAAACAACAATGTTGTGAAACTTACCAGGCACAGGATCCAAGATTATGACAGCAACAACATTAAAATAGATCTGCACAACCTGTCTAAAGAAGTCCATCAACATGAGAATATGAATAAAAACCCAAGTCAGATTAACCCAAAACCCAAGTTGTTCTGCACGTCTCACAATAACTGTAACTGGCCATTGCAGATATGAGGGAATGCCAAGAACACAAAACATGTTGATTTTTAAATGGCATTTCAGTAACATTACTCTGCCACAAAGTAGGAGTGCTTCATTATAAGCCTGTCAACCGATCACAGTGTACTGGGGAAGAGGGCTCAGTAAAGGATGTATTGCAAGGGTTTGAGAGACAAGAAGGCTCATACTTATATGAACAGACAAAGCATTGCAGGGGGTTGAGAGACATGAAGAAGGCTCAGACTAATATGAACAGTCATTTCATTGCAACGGGTTGAGAGACAAGTCAGCCCTCACAATTCAAACCCATCACAGCATATGTGCTCCGACGAACCTCCACAACTGTGTAAAGTTATTCACTGTGTTGCCGACATCATCAATCACCCAACTAGACAATGCCATTATCATCATAAGACTTATCATCATTGCCCTTCAAGCCCTCTAACCGCTCCTGCTACCATGAACTGCCATGGCATTGCAATGGGTTATTTGACAAATCAGCCCTCCTAGTTCAAACCCATCACAACATATATGCTCCGAGGAACCTCCACAGCTGTGTAAAGTTATTCACTATGTTGCTGACATAATCAATCACCCACGTAGACAATGCCATTTTCATCATATTTTTAACTCATCATTGCCCTTTAAGGCCTCTTCCCACCCAACTATCCAACTGCATGAGAAGCTAGGGTTGGGAGGGTGTGGCCTGCAAAAAAAGGTTACGCATATGAAACTATTGTAAAAGGTAAATGAAACCCATGTACTAATTAAACATCCTCCACTACAATGCAGCATGTTAAACCTACTACATGAACGAAGTACGATTTATATAAAAATTATCCAAGTACACAGCAAGAAATAAAAGAACTATAATAAATGTTCCCACGTCTAGTAGAATTCAAAATCTCATGCCGACCCCCAAATACTATTGGCAATGTCATTCCTAAGGTGCTCTCCTGCAGCAACTTGTTGCTGGCCGATGGATGATACAGTGGGAACTTCCTGATCATCAATATCATCCCCTTGCACATCTTCGTCACCAACCCGATTGAAGTACCAATCATACCCTTGTTCACGACGTATGAAGTTCTGCACCACACAACATGCAAGGACTATCTTGCGCTGTGTCGGCCAAGGGTACATGTTGCCCTCACGCAAAGTATGAAATCGCATCTTCAAGACCCCAAATGTGCGCTCCACCACGTTTCTCAATTGGGCATGACGATGATTGAATTTTTCCTTCTTATTTTCGTAAGGCACATTCACACGACCACGGAATTGAGCAAGATGATACTTCACCCCCCTATACGGTGTCAAGAAAGATGAAGAATTTCCATAACCAGAATCAACTAAATAATACTTCCCTGGCGGTACAGAGAAACCTCCTTCATCTAAAGCCCACTTTAGCACCCGCATATCAGCAGCCGATCCTTCCCATCCAACACACACATAATGGAAAAGCATATCAAATGATACAACCGCCATTACATTTTGTGTAATACATTACTTACGATTGCGGAACCGGTCATGCTATGAAATTGGTACATTTGCAGGAATGTGTGTGCCGTCTATGGCACCAATGGCGTCCTAGACAAAAAATTACGTTGGTAAGTTTAAGGTATCAATGTGCTGTGGAGGAATGACTAAGTAAAAAGACCTCACCTTAAAATACGGGTAGAAGCGTTCCTTGCCACGAATGTAGGGATGACACTCGTGAGCTTGTGTAGGTGTGGATAGTTGAATATATTCTTCCTTCAAATGGTTGATGGCAACGATGACTTCATTTACATACTTACTGATTGTTTGAGAAGAATGTTGAAAGTGCTCACATAGTGCACCACTAGACACCCCATGACCGGTGGCATATAGGAACATAGCCAAATGTTCAGCAGCAGATACATATCTTGAATCCTTTAACAAACCACGGCCTACCAAGATGTCAGTCAATCTTGTAAACATAGTTGGGTGCATCCTGAACATCTTGTAACACCTCTGCTCATGTCCATTGATAATATTTGTCACCCACATTTGACCTGCGTGGACTGAAGAATGCATGCGTCGACGAATAGGTGGCGACATTTCCTCAGCTTCCACTCTTTCAAGAATGGCCTCCTCAACACTGTTGATCATGTCATCATCCTCCAAGAGAAAGTCCAATAGAATGGGATCAAGATCTACACATCACACCAAACATTTCCATCACCATTGCAACATGATTTGTTGATGAAGTCATTATCCATTAATAAATTGACTGGTACATGGTTTAATAATAGCAGATACATATAACCCTAGTACATAACAGAGAAAAAGTACTTGTGAACAAGCATAGTCTATGAAGTCCCCACCTTAAAGAACACAACTACGAGAGTAAGTAATATAAACAACAGCAACACTACTAGAATTATCAACATGACAACAACAATACAAGACAAGTTCGACATTTGTGTCCTCTGCTGTAGCAGTGATTGGTTCATTGCATGATAGGGTGACATAGGATTTGCAGGAGACGCAGGCATATGCCTTGTAATTACTTGGGACCGATCATGAATATGTGTATGCCCGCTGTTGTCACACCCATTTATAGCCTTGTGTGCATCCTCTACCGAGTGAAAACCCTTGTAACGAGCCCCAGGATATCCATTAACCTGGACAAAACATTCAGGCCAGCTGTAATAAATACCGGGTTCTCGTCCAACCCACACTACATAGCATTGGTATCTTCCAATTTTTCGACCTTCAATTGCCTGCAAGTAAGAGTTTATGAAACACAATAGGTGCGACTACGATATCATATGCGAAATTTGCATGATAAAGTCCACTCCATAGGGTAAGCAAGTAGAAGGGGCATCAAGTAAGTTTAAAAGTACAACACATGATAAGGTCCACTCCATAGGATAAGCAAGGACAAGGGGCAGGAATGAAGTTTAAAAAAGTACAACACATGATAAGGTCCACTCCATGGGATAAGCAAGTAGAAGGGACATCAAGTAAGTTTAAAATTACAACGCATGATAAAGTGAGGTTGGGGAATAACCGCAAATAGTCCAAGTGCATGAATAACGTTTACACCATGTGAACTAGCACCCAGTCAATCCTGTCTTCTTCGTGCAGCTCCATAAATAATTTTCTATTTATTGGATCCTTGAATAAATCCACTGCTTTGAGGTAGATGTTCCGATCAAGGTTTGGATCTGCCTTCAGTATGTCGAAGCATGCTCGCATGGTAGGGGTGTCATCGGCCATGTGGAGGGAAGATGTACGCTCCCCTCGTAAGAGCCTGACCAAGTCACTCCTATCCTGCATAGCCCCAGCAAACTTGGTTAATGCCTCATCTCCAAGCTTCTTTTGACGACTCTTCTTACCAGAGCTAACTGTGTTATTGGCCGATGTAGAAGTTCCTTCACCCTCCACTCCCATACTCAAAGGAGGTGTGTTAAATGTAGGTCTTGAAGGTTGTGCGTATTGAGACACATTCAAAGTGTCAGTAATATTATCAAGCCCACCAACATCAAATGCACCACCTAAAGGGGTCAAGAAATCATTTGCATGCACTTCCGTAGGTTGCGTGACTTGTCGGGGCCGTGAGGAGTCGGCGTCCCACCCCCTTGCACAACTTTTTCCACAAAGATAGTCCATCTCACGTAGGAAGATAAATGGTTTACCTCTAATTAACCTGAACTCCGGTCGACTCTGAAATAAAGTAAGATTTGGAGATGTCATTCAGTGAAAACAAATAGGCGAGGAATGTAAACTGGATAATTATTCGCACAAGTCATAAAGTACCTGAATTAATTCATCCCATGCCCCTTCATATCCGGGAACAGGCACATTGTTCACACTGTCCCACCACCATCCAGATTTATTCCGCAACTCATCAACAATACCATAAATCTTTCTAATTGTCTTCCAACGATTATTTAATTGGTGACGGTCGTAGTTCAGGTTACACGATCGATTAAACATCGGGACTATCTCAGCCCAACAATGAGGCTTGAACATACCAGAATTGCAATTATTCTTATCATATTGCTCGATCAATAATTGAAGGAGAACCCTATCCTGAGCCGTAGTCCAATTCTGAACACGGGCCTTAACTCTAGTGGAAGCAGATTCATTTGGAATTGACCCTAATATTAGTAGCCAAATCATAAAAAGTACTTTAGTTACACATCAGGGTGGACAATTTACATGAATTAGAAGAACAAGAAGTATGAAATAGCATTTGTGTAATGGGTTGGCGACGGAACTTACCAGAGGTAGCCATCCGAGATGTCCTCTTCCTCTTTAAGCTGGTTAAGTACCCATCGAGACAAAAAAAACATGAAAAAATTAGATATGAGAATGTGAACACAGTAATGAGTTTTAATTTATATATTGTAAGCAACAGACGTACTTATCTGACCCTCAAATAAACAGGCACATATCTTATAAAAGCAGAAAATAGCTATAAACGGTCTGCCTATATGAGTTTAATGGTATAAACCCTATGCGGCAATCCTACTTCCCGACAACGTTAAAGATACAGGTATGGTGGATCACACAGCTTGCAAGGAGAAAGATACATGAAGACCTTCAACACAACTTGGAGGCTATCAGATCGAGTCATAGGGGTATTGCAAGGGCTTATGATATAAGGTTTTGGTATGCAGAGAGGCTTTTTATCTAATTTTGCCTTATACTCATATAACCTATATATTTTAAGCATTAAAGAATCTGCAAAATATTCACTTTGGAAACCAATAAATAAAGGACTTTGCACTACTTAAGTATTGCTGAATTATCATCTAGAAAAATATAATTTCAATGACTAGCACACAAGGAATTTCAGATTGTGATTCAGGAGTGTAAATATGATTGCAGAGAGTAAACAATGTAGAATCTGACACCCAGCGCAGTCAAGATAAGAAAAAAAGTAGCTGTACATAAACAAAAAGGAAAAAATCATTGCCACTAAAATACAAAAGAAATGCAAGACACCAATCAAGCACATTAGAAAATGTATTCTGTTAACCTGTGTCTGCTCGGATGAAATATCAGAGAGATTTGGCAACAACAGCTACAATCACCAACCTAATGTGACCCTCAAAATTTTTGTAAGCAAACTACAACCCAAGTAAGCAACAAACTACAAACTACAACATTAACTGTAAGCAGTAAACAAGTACAGGGCTGACCTAACTTAGTATGAAAAACCCTAATCGTCAACAGCAGTCAATTGGCCGATAGATACAAAGGCTCAATACCGTTAAAAACAAACGCACATGCCAATATCCAAGGGTATCACATGAACTAATGCAAACTAATGATAAGCACAAAACTAAGAAACAATGAAGGAACATAAGTAAAAAAATTAAGATGTCAAAACAAAGTACAATACATGGGACATCAGTGAAGACATTATCTCTGAAAAATCTGGATCTACTATCATGAGTTTAATCTTCCACAATACACTTAACTGGGAGTTAACCTTCTCAATGGAGCATGATCTGAACCATGTTGGGCATATCCAAACAACCTTATATCTACACTCTCTAATCTTGTCATTGTGTTACCAGAATGTACTATATCATAGACATTATAAGATATCAAACATCTGTGAAGTAAGGCTTTTCCCAGAACAGGGGCAAACGTATGAAATTGGCATGAATAAGGTAATCTAAAGCTGCACTTAAGAAGCACGCTGATATTTTTAAGGTCCTAGATTGGTAAAGCTATTCGAATAGAATGTTGTATAAAGAATAAACAAGAATGGCCATGGATCTGGGAGTTCCAAGTATAAAGCAGTGAATGTATTACAAGTCAGAGTGTATAGCCTTCAACACAAATGCCCTATTCAAGCTAAATTGATGTTTGCCTAATGTCGTTCCATGGAAAGTTCAACCGGTACTCCTCACCCAAAATCATAAAGCACTATTATCAATGCATGAATAAGCCATGCTGGAGTTGACCTCTGGGAAAAGAGGCATAAATTCATATAAAGGAAGAGAAGGTGGTAGGAGCGGAATCTGATGACACAAAAAATCACATGGTAGTTCCACAACCAAGTTGAGTAAATCATTCAAAAAAGGACTAACCAGGAGTTGAATGCCATTATCCACAATGATTTGAGGGATCATACCGAGGTTCTAGTTGGGGGTTATTGAAAATCTGTTGCATAGGTGAACCTGCGCAAGGTAGTATCCGACCCAGATCATGGTAAAATGGAACCATATTCAATTATTAGGAGAGAGAAAGCACAGCAAGAAGAAAGGCATATGATATTACATGGCAGATTACGATTACCGGAGATCATACCGAGGTCTTACTTGCAGCTTTTCAAAATCAGATGTACAGGTGAATCAGCGCAGGGGAGTATGCGTACCAGAGCGTGGTACAATGGAACATCATATGCAGAGGTGAATCACAGCAAGAAGAATGGAATATGAAACTACAGCCCATGTCCTCCAGAAATAGTGAACGGGTTGTAAAAAGCACAACACAACAAGAAGAGACAAAGCAGTGCAGAATGAGTAAAAAAGATTCGTAGAAGAAGGAACCAGTGGTGGCACGGGGCCGAGGAAGAGGCAGAAGAGACACAGTCCTTTGACGCCGGAGAAGCCACCGCGTCTGCCAAGGATGATGGGGATGGCATTGCGAAGAAGCCGAGGAGTTAAAATAGGGCAGCACCGAAGAACACTGTATGCTCACAAGCGTCGGTCATACAGGGGTCGATTCAAACCCTCTCCGTAAAAGGTGGGTACGGGGAGCAGAAAAAGTGGAAGGACCCCTATCCCAGCCACACGATCCAGGCGATTTCAGAAGATTGTAGAGGTGATTAGACGCAAGATTGCAGAGGGTTTTCGAACCGAGGCAGTTGTAGACACGCCAAAATTGACGTTTTGTTGATCAAATCTCATGTTATTATGTAAACGCCCCAAGTGGACTTCAATATTCTTATAATATAAAGTTTTTCTATTTTTGTGAATTTTTATGCATTTTTCCTGCATTTTTGTTATTCACGACTTTATTAAGGGCGTTAATTTATAAAGTCACGACCTGTAATAAGGCGTTTTCAAAGAAAGGACGACCGTTGTACAGGGCGTCAATTCCTGGTATTATCCGCTAAATTCTGGAATTACCAATTTTCAAAATAAAAGGCATTTTCTGAGTAACGCCCTTCCTCAAGGCGTGTTTGGTAGAAACGCCGTTATCATAGGCGTGTTATATCAGTGTTTAAACAGAGCAAGTTTTACTTCTAAAATTAAATCCAGGAAGAAACGTCCTTTGCTAGGTCGTGTTTCAAGAAACGCCTTTGTTGCAGTCGTCAATTCATCAAGAGACGTCCTCGATTAAGGCGTGTTTCGCTCCAGAGTCCTTCCTTTTTCGATCTTTCCCTCACAGTTCCCTATCATAATTTGGTCTCTTGCTCGATCTTAATCCTTCCTTGAATGCCTCATTACCCGTTCTGATCTTACCTTGCTTGATCACATCCAATCGAAGCTATAAATTGAAGCCTTGACCGTTCGTGCAAAAAGTTAAGCACCTTAAGCATTCAACGGATTGAGCGCTCAGAAGCTTTTTTTCATCACGAGCAGAAGCTTCCTTCATCCTTGCGGCCTCTCTTCTGCATCCCTTTGGGCTACATCCGGTGCTTCATCCTACATCCATCATCATCATTTGGTTTTTTTTTTTTCCTTTACTGTCACCAGGGACAGCAGGTTTTTTTTTTTCATCTCCTTTGTTTCATTTCATTCATATCATCATCCCTCCGTTTTATTTACTCTTCACACCTGTTCATGTTTTTTTTATCATCATACTCCCCCTCCCTTAAGTCTTGTTAAGGGGTTTAAAAACAATAATAAAAAAGGTGCGCATGTGCCTTTCTTTCCTTCATTATTATACGTCCATTTGGATAGATACTACTGCATTTTGGGCTGATCCCTCTCTTCTTGTTTGTGTTTATTGTTCGTTTTGCAAGGTAATCAACTAAGAAGACCCGCTTCATCGGCCGGCCGATTGAAGTTGGAGGAGGAAATCCACATCCATCCCGCATCCCAATTTCCACCAGGTACACGCGATCTCCTTTTCTTCCTATTGAGGTAATCCCTCTGGCGATCACAACTCCCTTTTAAGCACCTCGTGCTATTTTTATTACATCTTATTCATATTATTATTTTTATTTTTATTCCTAAGTGTGGATTTAATCCGAATCTACAAATTGGCGATCACGGTGGGACTTCCACTGTTTTCTTTCTTGATTACCACCTCCATTGGCACCCTCGAGTGCCCTTTCCCCTTGACACCCTCGTGTGTCCTTTCCCCTTAGGCACCCTCGCGTGCCCTTTCCCCTTGGTACCCTCGGTACCCTCTCCCTTGTGCCCCTCGGGCACCCTCCATTGTGCACTCTGCACACTCCCCGGGTCAGTCGATTTCTGATTATTAACGCCTTTTACGAAGGCGTCTTTTGATTTCACGCCCCTCACGGGGACGTGTCTTGTTGAATCACGCCCCCCCCCCAGGGCGTGCGTTTATTACACCTGCTGACTTTCTGGTTGCTTATTTCATCGTCTGATATTTAACGCCCCTCTCAGGGGCGTGTTTCTCTGAGTAACGCCCACTCCCAGGGCGTCTTTTACTATAACTGCTGCCTGCTGCATGATTGTTTTACTGTCTGTGGAATTAACGCCGCTCCCAGAGGCGTTCCATCTATTGTCAACGCCTGTCATCAGGGCGTGTTTAAT
>JAHNEJ010002804.1:0-64137 GCA_022559845.1 Amorphophallus konjac | reverse complement strand
GGACCCGACCGGTTGAAGCGGAGGGCTTGACGCCCTCAATAGTCGGCTTGTGGACCGGATTGACCCGGCCAGTTGCTGGGGCCGAGGGCCTAACACCCTCGACGGTTGTCTTCTCGACCGGGCGAACCCGATCAGCTGAAGCGGAAGGCCTGACGCCCTCTGTAGTCTTCCTGGCCGAACGATCCCGGCCCATTGATGGGGCCGAGGGCCTGACACCCCCGACAGTAGTCTTGCTGACCGGGCGAACCCTGCCGGCTAATGGAGCGGAGGGTCTGACACCCTCAGTACTTGTCTTCTTGACCGGGAGGACCTGGCCAGTTGCTGGGGTCGGGGGCCTAACACCCTCGATGGTTGGTACTGCAGGGGCGGCTGAATTGACTTCAGCCACTGGCACCACGCCCAAGAAGAAGGGCGAGCTGACGACTGCTGGGAAGTTGCCGAAAACGATCGGAGTTGCCAAGTATCCGAACCTGGCATGGTTGGCAATGACTTGGGGGCCGTAGGTGACGGCTGCCATCGCTGCTGCTGGTGTTGGTGGTGGTGGTGGTGCGTAGCACGAATGGAGTGGCGTGCAGATGCACGAAGAGCTCTCAGACGAGCGGTGAAAAATGCCCTCCTCTTCCCGTCCTGTAAAAGGAAGAGGAGGGGATCAGAATCTCGAAGAGAGTTTTGGGGAACGACTCTGACAGAAAGAAGAAAGGCAGCAAAGGTCTCACCGGGCGTGCCAGTCTGTGAGACACGGAAAAAATCTAATCGATTTTATCGTAGATAAAATGTAGATTTTTGTTCTTTTTGAAAAAGAAACATCCCCCCCATCTGAGTAGAGGGTGATTCCGTGGGTGCGCATCGTAACAGACGATTTGGGTTCGGGTGCTGGACCTCTCCCCACTGACCGGAGTCAGTGTTGATTTACATCGGTCTAACGTCCGAACACCTTTGTTTAACTGTCAAAGAAATCTCAAAGTTTTCTATAGAGGTTCTGATGTGGAGGGCATGCTCACTCGAGAGACTTTCCATGACCACTCATTTACCACCAATATATTAATAGAGTTAGGGCTAAGTCTGAACAAAACCCTGAGATTTAGGAATAGAGACGCAAATATGCGGAAGCCGTAGGCGTTTTTGAAGTAGAGAGAAGTTTTCTGGACCCCGAGGGTATTTTTGTAATTTTACCACCCTAGGGGTATTGCTGAAATTTCTGGGTTGAAATGGAAGTAGGATCGAATTCCTGACTTCCCAAGGCATGGAGGCCGTTTCTGAAGGGTTTCAAGGGCTCTGAGGCCATTTTGAGGTCACATGGGTATTTCGATAATTTTACCAGACCCTAGACCTAGGTTTAAAACGATACCTAAGTGTTGGACTGAGCTAACAACACTCCCAGATCGAAAGAATGACAAGGATTTCATAGAAAACACCTATTTGTCCACTAGGCCAGAGGAGGGGTATATATGCAATTTTATGGAAGATAGGGGTTTTTCCATAATTTTTCACGAAGGAGACGGACATAGCATGTTGGGTGCTTTTATAACTCCAATAAGTACAAGGGTTGTCGGCGAGTTGTCGACTGTACAAAAGTCCGCGTTGGAGCGGGAGATAGGGGCGTAGCCCCAATTACAAAAGTTGCAGGGTATAATTGTAAATTACAGGACTTGGGTCTTTTACGATCCCGGGGAGGACGTTCTTTGTAATTCTGCCATTATAAGGACAAAACTACATGACTTAGTCGTCCCGGGATGTAAATACTTACAAACATGGCCCGCCGAGGCGCATAATTACCAACATGGCCCGCTGAGGGGTATAATTACAAATATACCCCGTAGGGGCATAAGCATAAGATCCGGGGACTTACCCCTCACGGGCCAAAACAAACAGAACAAGTCTTCTTGCGTAGGTGCTCTTCGTACGTAGTGCCTCCTTTGCAGATCCTTAGATCCTTGATGTCCTCCACTTGGACCCTTGGGGGTCTATTTATAGAAGGCGGGAGGGCCCAGAGAGGTCAAATGAATGAATTTGTCCCGATTCTGTCAAGGTGGGGTGGCAAAAAGCCATTTTGACCCCTCTGGCCACCAAAAGGGGCTAAATGACCCCGTTGAGGGGGTTAAAAAACCTTTTTTTTAATTTCTTTTTGTTGAAGCCCGAACCCCGGAGGGTGAGCGGACCCCGGCGGGGTAGCGCGACCCCGCTGGGTCCCCGGGGAGGCCGTGTGGCCCCTTCTCCTCCGCGGTTTGGACCCTGAGGGGTCATTTGACCTTCCGGGATGCCTTTTGACTCCTCTGGACGCCGTTTCACCCTCTTTTTGTCGTCCTGGGTTGGAGAAGTGCCGTGGTGGAGCTATATATCTCGGGGAGATCGCTCCTTCGCCACGTGGCAGCGTCGCGTCCGTGGAAGGAGCATTGTTTGTTTGTCTGGTCGTTCGTCGCCGCATAGGGAGGAACTTTTGCGCCCGTCTGTGCCGTGTGATACACTTGTTCAGCTACCCTGACCGGTGTACGCATGCTTCTTCCTCGTTAACTTTCTTGCTGCGACGTCGACTATGATAATATTGTCGGATCGATAGACCCTGAATCACGGAGATACTTTGTAGTCCGACGGTGTTGACGATACATCGCTCTTCCCGTCGAACGTTGCATAGCAACAATTTCTCAAAATAACTTGAGATAATTTTGGGTGCAACAATAGCATTGATAAATAGAGGACAGAATTCAGCAGGTTTTTTGATTCCATCCTTTTGCACGTATGCTCCTTTCTTTATATATATTTTTTATCACTTTACCAGCCCTACCGCCCTTTCGGGTTTTCGCCAGGACTGGCCCCCTTTAGCTTTTTCCAGTGCGCCCTTTCGGGTTTTCACACTGAGGGGTACCCATTTTTGCCTAAGGCGCCCTTTCGGGTTTTCACCTTAACCGGGTTAAAGCCTTCTTGCCCTTGATTGCTCTTCTAACAGAAACAACCAAGTCCGTTGGGACATCAATATTTTTTTTTTAACCCCATTTTTTTTTGAACCTATAAAGCCAAAAGGCAAGGAGAAGATGGCACTCCCGTAGGGATATGTATGCCGCATAGGTGGGACAAAGTGGATGGATTCGGCTGCCCTAGTGGAACGAATTTAGCCAAAACCAAAGCCAAAGGTTGAACGGATTGGCAACCCAAAAGGGGTGTATTTGTGCCAAGCCCGGTTGAGACGACAAAGGAGTGGGTTTAACAGTCCGAAAGGGACATACAGGTTAAATCTGGAGGCCGATAGACGGGATGGATTGGCAGCTCGAGGGAGCATGCATAGGCCAGACCCGAAAGGATGAAAGGATGGTTTTGACAGCCCGGGTGGGACGTATGAATCAAATCCGTGGGCCGATAGGCAAATAGGGGGCCAAGCCCGTGGGGATAAAGGAATAGACTTAGCGATCTCGGTGGGATATATGAGTCAAGCCTAGAGGCCAAAGGGCGAAATGGGTTGGCAGTCCGAGAGGGGGCATACCGAGGCCAATCCCGATGGGACAAAGATAGGTTTGACAGCCCTAGTGGGACGTAAGAGTCAAACCCGAAAGCCGATAAGTGAGATGGGTTGGCAGCCCGAGAGGGCATGCTGAGGCCAGCCCCGGTGGGACATGTGTCAGAAGGCATGATGGGTTGGCAGCCCGAGAGGGCATGCTGACGCCAATCCCAAGAAAGCAAAATGAGCCGAAAGGCAGGATGGGTTGGCAGCCCGAGAGGGCTTGCTGAGGCCAATCCCGGAAGGTAAAATGAGCCGAAAGGCATGATGGGTTGGCAGCCCGAGAGGGCACACTGAGGCCAATCCTGGCGGGAAAATGAGTCGAAAGGCATGATGGGTTGGCAGCCTGAGAGGGCATACTGAGACCAATCCCGCAAAGGTAAAATGAGCCGAAAGGCATGATGAGTTGGCAGCCCGAGAGAGCATACCGAGGCCAAACCCAGTGGGACAAAAGGGTAAGTGGGTTTAACTGCACCCGAAAGCCGATGGGCGAAATGGGTCGGCAGTCCGAAAGGGGCATGCACAGGCCTAGCCCGATGGGACATATAAAGGACAGATTGGATAGCCCGGAGGGACACGAGATCTGGACCTCGAGAGATCCAAGACATGGGTAATCCGGATGGGATAGAGTATGACAATGTCATAACACCGGTGGGATTAGGTGTCGTAGGATGACATGTAAGGCGTAGCCATGGCATCAATATAATGTTTTGGCCATGATGGGGTGGAGTCGTTGACTTAGAGCCACCCATAGAATAAGTAGAGAGAGGATTTTTTTTTTCACATTACTAACCTCACCGCCCTTTTGGGTTTTCGCCGAGGTTGGCCCCCTTTAGCTTTTTCTGATGCACCCTTTCGGGTTTTCACACCGAGGGGTTGCCCATTTTTGCCCGAGACGCCCTTTCGGGTTTTCACCTCGACCGGGTCTATGGCCTTTTTACCCTCAGCCAACCGTTGAAGGCCAATTGAGTCCGCCGGGGTATCAGTATTTTTAACCCCGTTTTTTTTTTTTTGAACCTTCACTGAGGAGAGGTACTGCCCTGTGAGGACTGCTGTAGAAACTCTTGCGGTGGCACATGGTAGAGCTTCATATGCTTGCCGTTGAGAGGAGGGCAGGGATTGTCCCCCTTGTGGTCAAGGACCGTATAGGTCCCTCCTTCGTAGACTTTCTGGATGACATAAGTTCCCCGCCAATTAGGCTGGAGTTTGCCGCTGGATCTTCTCGCGAGAACCTCCTTTTCTTTAATCATGACGAGGTCGCCTTTCTTGAATGCCCTTTGTTTGACCAGCTTGTCATAGGCACGTGTCATGCGGGCTTGATACACTTGTAAGTGCTTGTAGGCTCTGAGTCTTTCACCTTCAAGGTTAGACAATTCCTCGAGTTTTCTTTCAATTTCGGATTGGTCTTGGCCTGGCAATCCAGCGTGCACAGCAACGCGATAGGATGCCAGCTCAATCTCCATAGACCAAAGAGAATGGGGAGCAACCTGTAGGGATTTTGTAGATAGTCCGATAGGCCCATAGAGCTTCGTGGACCTTCTCGCCCCAATCCCGTTTACGGCCACCTACTTTCTTGGACAGCAGCTTGCAGAGGGTTTTGTTGAAGGCCTCGGCGAACCCGTTGGCTTGGGGATTGTAGACTGACGATGTCCTCCAATCAATATGGAACTTAGCCGCCAAAGCATAAACAATCTTGTTCTTGAATGGCGTCCCATTATCAGATATAATCCGGCTGGGGGTGCCGAATCTATGTATAATGTAGTGCCTCACAAAGCGGGCAACTATCTCTCCTGTAACTTCTCGTAGGGGAACGGCTTCTGCCCATCTGGAGAAGTAATCAGTGGCGGCCAGTATGAACTTGTGACCTTGAGATGATGGTGGGAATGGTCTCACAATGTCCATGCTTCACTCTGCAAATGGCCAAGTAGGCACTGTTGGATGGAGCGGGTTAGGTGGCCGCCGAGGGACTGGCCCAAATGCTTGGCATTGATGACATGTACGAGCATGTTGGTTGCAATCTTCGTACATGGTGGGCCAATAAAACCCTTTGAGCTTGATGCTATTCTTCATCTTAGCTCCTGCTTGATGCGCGCCGCACAACCCGGAGTGGACCTCGTGCATCACGGTCTTTGCTTTCTTGGAGGAAAGACAACGTAGGAGGACCGATCGGTACCGCCGCACAACCCGGAGTGGACCTCGTGCATCACGGTCTTTGCTTCCTTGGAGGAAAGACAACGTAGGAGGACCGATCGGTCCCTTTCATGGGCGAGTCTGAAGAGTAGGCCGTCAATCAACTGGTAGGATGTCGCCCTGCGTAGCAGTTGCACCCTCTGAGCCCGATCAGGGGGAAGCCAGCCGCTCTTTATCTTTATAATTGGCTCACGCCAATCTTCTTCTTCGGGAGCATTCTTCTCTTGAATGTTGTTGACCTCATAAACAGTGAGGCCGGATTCTTCGTCGAGCACACTTGGCATGGGCCTTCGGAGTCTGACAGTACTATTTAATTCTCCCTCAGACGGGAGTTTTAGAGCCGCTGCCAACTTTGCAAGAGCATCAGCCTGGGAATTGCTGCCTCTGGGGACACAACCTATTTCACATAGGTAGAATTTTTCCTTGAGTCTCATGACGACTGCATGGTAGGGAATAAGCTCTTTCTTCCGGACATCATAGACGCCCAATACTTGCCGAATGACGAGCTGAGAATCCCCGTAGACTTTGATGCACTTAATGTCCATCTCCAGTGCCAGTTGAAGCCCAATGATTAGCGCTTCATACTCTGCCTCATTATTAGTCAAAGACTTCATGAGAGTGCAAGAATTATGGAGGATGCCGCCTTGTGGAGACACAAAGACTACCCCCGCGCCTGAGACATAGTCTGTAAGGCCGCCGGCCCTTTTGATTGTCCGGGAGGCACCATCAAAATATAACTCCCAGTGTGGGAGGTCAAGGGTGAGGACACCCGGCTCCATCTGTGGTGGGACTTTTTCAGAATGCTCCCCAACTTCTTGAGAAGGCACTAACACCTCTTCGTCGGGCAGCTCGAAGTTGAGTGGCGAATCTTCCGGCACAGGGTGTGCAGCTAAGAACTCCGCCATTCCCTGTCCCTTGACCGCCTTGCGTGGGACGAAGGTAATATCGAACTCCATAAGGATAAGCGCCCATTTGCCGAGCCTACCAGAGAGGACGGGCTGACTGAGCAGAAATTTGAGTGGATTACATTTTGAGATGAGATCCACTCTGTGAGCTAGAAGGTAGTGCCTTAGTATCTTGACAGCAAACACCAGAGCTAGGCACACCTTTTCCATGGGCGCGTACCAGTGCTCAGGCCCGATCAGCTTCCGGCTGAGGTAATATAGTGGTTGTTCCTTGCCCTCTTCGTTGATTTGGGCTAGAAGCGCCCCCAAAGAGGCGTCCATGGCAGGAATATAGAGGATGAGGGGCTTCCCTCTGACAGGTGCCTCTAGGACTGGAGGAGTCAATAGATACTCCTTGATTTGCTCGAAGGCCTCCTGACAGTCTTCGTCCCATATGAAGGGTGCTCCTTTCTTCATCAATTTGCTGAAAGACAGACATCTTCCTGAGAGATTAGAAATAAATCGTCTAATATAGGCGAGTCTTCCTTGAAGAGATCTGAGCTCTGTTAAGTCCTTGGGTGGAGGCAGTCCTATTATGGCCTTGATTTTGTCAGGATCGATTTCTATGCCTCAATACCTGACGATGAAGCCAAGGAACTTGCCGCTGGAGACGCCAAAGGCACACTTCATCGGGTTCATCTTGAGTTGATATTGTCGGAGCCTTTCAAAGACTCGACGCAGATCAGATAGATGATCTTCCCGCCTTTTTGTCTTGACGACCAGATCATCGACATAGCATTCGACAAGGTCATGTAACATCTCGTCGAAGATCTTGGTCATTGCCCTTTGGTAGGTTGCACCGACATTCTTCAGACTAAACGGCATCCTCTTATAATTGAAGATCCCCTTAGGAGACCGGAAAGCCGTGTGGTTTTTGTCTTTGACGGCCATGCGGATTTGATTATAGCCCGACGATCCGTCCATGAAGGACAAGGCTTCGTGACCAGTGGTCATATCAACCATTGTCTCAGTAATTGGGACAGGGAAGTCGTCCTTCGGGCATACTTTGTTCAAATCCCTGAAGTCGATGCAGACTCGGACTTGGCCATTCTTCTTCTTGACGGGGACGATGTTGGCGAGCCACACATGGTACATGCAAGGCTCTATGAAGTCCACGCCCAACATATTGTCAACCTCAGCATTGACCTTCAGCTCCAGGTCATGGCACATACGCCTTTGAGCTTGCTTGACTGGCTTAACTGTTGAAAGTATTGCCAGCTCGTGTTCAGCTACAGAAGGATCGAGCCCGGGCATTTCTTTGTAAGTCCAGTCGAAACAATCCTTGAACTCTTTTAAAAGCTACCGATATGACTGCCTTTCTTCCTCGCTGAGGAGCGCACTTATGAAGGTGGGACGATGTCATCTTTGCTTCCGAGATTGATCTCAATCAACTCGTCCACAGTTGCTTGACCACCATCTTCAAGTTCCGGTGGAGCTGGTTGGAGGTCGACGAAGTCCCCCTCATCATCAGTGTTTGCTTCGTAGACTTCAAATTCTTCGACGCACCCTTGCTCGTGGCTTGAAGTCGAAGGACTGGCTTCATCTTGCTGATGGTTAGCAGGCTGCTGCTCTTCCCTCTGAGGGGTGGTCATTATTGACTCCCGATGAAGGTGATGGTGTGGCTGGCGCCTCACCGGACTCCCCTACAGAGTCATCAATCTCGGGCTCAACTTCTGTTTGCCCGTTAGGGAGAGGCAGCAGCCCTATGGCATTAACTGCATAATAGACCTCGAAGTCCGTCTCCTGGTAATAGCCGAGTCCCCGCGTGTCTTTGCGGGAGAAGGGAGGTTGCCCACGGACCTGCGGAGGGTTCCACAGCTGATGGAAATATGCCGCTCGTGCGGGGTCCAGAGTTTGCGGGATGTGCTGCTTTTTACACATCTCCTTGATGTATTTTGGCATATCGTCCATCTCCTGGACTGGCTCTGGTGCCACATCGGCGGGAGTATCCCAGCCGAAGTCATCTTCAGGAGGGCACGGTGGGACTAAGTCACCTTTGTAAAAGATGATCGGCTTGTCCCCCTTGCCTTTGTTGCGTCTCCTTCTCCGTTGATAGGAGATTGTGAAGGTCTTAAACTGCTCACCTCATACTCTTCCCGTTGGGACGAGAGTTGGAGGCACTTGGGCGGTAAGGAGATACTCCTGTCAATGACCCGGCTGATGAGGTTGGCTTCAAAGTCAACACTTCGCCTTTCTGGTTGAGTTGGCTTGGAGGCGGCAAGGAGGCTTAGCCTATGCAGCTTTACCATGTCTTGATTGACAGTTAACAACTGCTTCTCCTCGACTTCATGGTCCACCTTTTGCTTCCCTTTGTCTTTTATAGGCTCGGGGATTGCTAGAGTGGGCTTCCCAAAATATAGCGAAGCATAGGCCAGGTGGCACTCATTGGGCTGGAACGGGGCCTGATCTGCGAAGACCGTATGTTGCTCCCTTTCCTTGGCATATTTAATGCACTAGTGCAGAGTTGAGGGAACAACCCAGTTTTCATGGAGCCACGGCCTTCCAAGCAACACCTTGTAAGATGTGTCAGAGTTGATAATATAGAATGTCGCTCGGGTGACAAAATCGCCCAAAGCCAGTTTGACCTCAACCCGACCAAGCGCCTCCTCGGAACCCTAATTGAATCCCGAGATCTTGACCGCGGTCACCTTTTGTAAGTAAGGGGCCAAGTATAGAGACTTGGAAGTCTTTAAAGGCATGATGTTGACAGCTGCTCCGGCGTCAATCAGGATGCGACTCACGTCATGCCCATTGATCGTCCCCCTCATATATAAGGGGCGATTGTGGCACGGAGAGGACAACAACATGTCTTTCTCCGTGAAGGAAATGTTGGCTGTGAGTGCCTCATACGCATGAGCCTGCAGTTCTGCAACATGGGCTTCATATGCCCCTTGGTCTTGGAGTATCTTGACAAGAGCCTCCCGAAGATCCTTGCTCCAGGAGATGGCCTCTCAAATGGTGACATTTGTAGGAAACCGCTTCATGTGATGAATGATTTTGCGGTCTGCCCTGGCACGGGTCTTGTCAAATGGCGGGATGATCTCCGCAAGGGTCTTCGGCGCCTGGCGAGGCTTCTCTCGCTTAGAAGGGCGCTCCTCCCCATGCTGGCCTTCCGCATCTTCTTGGAACAACGGTGCTAAAGACTCCTCCGGGGGTGGCAAAGGTTCATCATGTTGGTCTTCATTAGAAGGACATGCTGGGCTTGCGGGCTCGACCTTGTTGGAGGGACCGGCCTGCTCTGACGCCTTCTCGCACTTTGGCGACTTGGCTGGCTCCTCTTCTTCATCGGAGGAGGTGATTGTAAAAGGGACGCCACCCGGCTTAGCCGTTGAGACGGGGCCTGAACCCTCTGAGGGGCTGAGGATAAAGGGGATCCCCCGAACTTGGGTTTCTGGGACAGGACCCGGCTTCTCCCCTCTGAATATTATGACCCGGTCGAGAGTCTGGGGACCTTCACACCCACATCTCGGCCACGTCCCCGGCCATTTCTTGCCGAGCGACGTTGATATGTTGCCATGGGGGCCTTGCCCCCAGTGCCATCAGCCGACGGAGAGTAAATGTTGTCGGGCGGCGGAATCGCCACCATGTTGCAGGAGAGCTCTTGTAGTATTTCTTCGAGCATCTCAACAGTGAGCTCCTCATCTTTGTAGAATAATGAGAGCTCCTCTGGGATTGGGAAATCTTCACCTTCTTCAAGACGGTGTGCCATTTCTCGGAGCCATTGCAGAAGGCGGACCTTGCGCCCAAGCTTATCCCAGGGAGTATATTCGTCTAGAGTGACGACCCTGGTGGGACGAGAGGGAGTGTACTCCTCCAGCTCATCTATGAGCTTTTGCAATCTTTGTAGAGGAGTTGGCTCCTTAGGGGCCTCCATAGCAGCTGCTTGCTTCTTCAACCTACTCTTCAAATTCTTTCTACGGTTCTTCTCTTGCTTCTTTTGGCATGCCGTCTCTTGAGAAGAAAGTGGACTTCGCTTCGGAGGTGGGACTTGTTTGCTCCCAGAATTGCTCCGGGCCGGCTCCTTAGGAGCTTTAGTGCCACGGCTTTTTATGGGGACAACCTTGGTCTAATTGGCCTCCTCCGGTTGAGCTTGGAAGGTGGCATTGATTGGAATCCAAAAATTATCAAACTACCCTTGTAATTCAAAAATGCCTCTAAGCTTTCCAAGAATTATAAACATACTCCTGCTACTACCAGGTTTTATTCAATCCCTGGTAGGTGTTAAATTGTGACATGGTCCTTAATCTATGTCCAAATCCGAATGTCAATCCCCTGCCTACCCTTGTTATCCTAAGTTTGTAGGCTCGCCCTGTCTCTAATCAAATCACACCTCTATCTCTTTATCTTTTCTCTAAGGAAGTCAATTACTATCGTTGCAACTCTGTCTTTAGCATCATAATCCACATTGTAAAGGACCATAGTTTTTCTTTGATAGTTAAATAAAGATGTTCGGACTTTATGCCGATGTAAATTAACACTGACTGAGGTCAATGGGGAAATGTTCAGCGTTCGAACCCAAATCGTTTGATAAACTAAAGCCATGGAATTAAAAATATATATGCTATTTAAATAGCTAATAAATATGCATTGACATTCAACAAATGAACATTTATTATTCTTTGAAGATGATTCCGTGTTCTACACCTTGATACGAGGGATGGGGTTGATTTTACGCTCTTAGTAGAACATCCTATTTTTGTGCTTCTGTTTGTCATCTTGTATTTCATTCTATCATTTCTTTCTTTAATGAAACGTGGCCACCTGGTTACCTTCCAAAAGAACAAAGTCACATATCACACAATACCATAAATCGCACTATCTAAGTCATTCATTTTATGTTCATAGGATGTATGAGAAATAAGCGTCCACAATGCATTGTTTTAAAGCCATACGTTTTTATTAATAATGGAGAAGATTTAATGGTGAAGATTGAATTCTGTGATTGAATCATGTGGTTTTGGAGTAGTTGGCACTGTTCTTATTTTGGCATCGGTGGCAAGGGAACCCTCACCGTGTGTGTGTGTGTGTGTCATACATAATCATACTTCAAGTTTAAAAAATGAGTACATCTAAACTAAACAAGAAAGCTTTATGTAATTTCCTACATCTTGAAACTAGATATTGCTTCTTCAAGAGCAAGAGATCTGAAGCTACTTCATCATCTTCATTGCCATAACCTTCCTCACCACTTTTTTCACCACCAGATTTCCATGGGGCCTCATCATTATCTGTCTCTTCTTCTTCTTCTTCTTATTATTATTCTTCTTCTTCTAGTCATTCATCTTCCTTATCCTTATCTCTCATGGTATAGGAGGCAGTACCTCTTAGTTGTGCTTTACTTATTGTTTGCATTTCTTACGGCTCTGTTGAACACGTGAAAAAAATATTTTGGATACAATATGCACATATTTGGGCTAATTAGTATGCATATTATGATTTTTGCGCGCGTGACTTATCAGACGATTTAAGGTTCGTGTATGGGATCTTTCCCCATCGACCGGAGTCGGTGTTAATTTACATCGGATTGAGTCTGTTCACTTTTGATTAACTGCCTAAGATCTCCTTTGCCCTTACGATACCAATCACGATGAAAAATTTAGCCCTAGGGAAGAATTCCCTTGCCATTATTGCAATTTTCCCTTCACATGAGGGCTTATTTGTAATTTTTTCCTTAGGAGGGTGTGAGACACGGAAAAATCTAATCTTCTTTTTATCGTAGATTAAAAATATATAGATTTTGTTCTTTTTGAAAAGAAACATTCCCCCCCCCATCTGAGTAGAGGGTGATTCTGTGGGTGCGCATCGTATCAGACGATTTGGGTTCGGGTGCTGGACCTCTCCCCACTGATCGGAGTCAGTATTGATCTACATCGGTCTACGTCCGAGCACCTTTGTCTAACTGTCAAAGAAATCCCAAAACCTTCTATAGAGGTTCTGATGTGGAGGGCAGGCTCACTCGAGAGACTCTCCATGACCACTCATTTACCACCAACATGTTAATAGAGTCAGGGCTAGGCCTGAACAAAACCCTAAGATTTAGGAATAAAGACGCAAATATGCGGAAGCCATAGGCATTTCTGATGTAAAGAGAAGTTTTCTGGACCCCGAGGGTATTTCGGTAATTTTACCATCCCATGGGTATTTTGGTAATTTTCTCAGGCCAGGGGTATTTCTGAAATTTCTGGGCTGGAACGGAAGTAGGATCGGGTCCCTGACTCCCCAAGGCGCTGAGGCTCTTTCTGGAAGATTTTAGGGGTTGCTAGGCCATTTTTAGGTCATAGGGATATTTTGGTAATTTTACCGAACCCTAGGTGGATCCAAGCTGAGGTGGCACCCAAGTGTCGGACTGAGCTGACAACACTCTTGGACTGAAAGAATGACAAGGGGCTTCATAGAAGGCGCGCATTTGTCAACTTAGCCGAAGCCGAAGGAGGGGTATAAATGCAATTCCCATAAGTCGAAGGGGTTTTCTTATAATTTTCCCGATCGACGTACAACGACAATATGTGGAGTACATTGGACATTTTTATGACCCAACTGGATACAAGGATTGTCGGCGAGTTGTCGACTGTACAAAGATCCGCACCAACGCAGGAAGTAGGGACGTAGTCCCAATTACAAAAGATTGCAGGGTATAACTGTAAATTACATGACTTTGGTCTTTTACGGTCCCGGGGAGGACATTTTTGTAATTTCGCCATTATAAGGGCAGAATTACATGATTGAATCGTCCCGGGACGTAAAGACTTACAAACATGGCCCGCTGAGGGGCATAATTACCAACATGGCTCACTGAGGGACGTAATTACAAAAGATACCCCATAGGGGCATAAGTACAAGACCCGGGGACTTACCCCTCACATGTCAAGACAAACAGAACAAAACTTTGCGATGGCGGTGCTCTTCTCGTGCGTAGGTTGTAGATGTTGTTGTCGTCCGTAGATCTTCTCCACTTGGACCCTTGGGGGTCTATTTATAGAAGGCGGGAGGGCCCAGAGGGGTCAAATGAACAAATTTGCCCCGATTCTATCAAGGTGGGGTGACAAAAAGTTATTTTGACCCCTCTGGATGCCAAAAGGGGTTAAATGACCTCGCTGAGGGTGGCAAAATGATTTTTTGACCCCGCTGCCCCTTTCCCCCCCCTTTTTTTTTAACACGGGAGAGAATGAGGGGGGTTGCGCGGCCCCGGAGGTCCCTGGCGGGGTCGCGCGGCCCTTGGAGGTCCTTGGCCGGGTCGCGCGACCCCCGCCGACCCCGGCGGGGTGGCCGCGGCCCCCCTCTCGCGTCTGGGAGGGGTCGTTTGACCCTCGGGCATGCATTTTGGCCCCTCTTCGCGCCGTTTTGCTCCGTTTATGTCAACTTGAGTTGAGAAGAAGCCGTGGTAGCGCTGTGTGGGGAGGAATCTTCGCGCCCGTCCGTGCCGTGTGATACACTTGCTCGGCCGCTTTGGCAGGCGTGCATGCATGTCTTCCTCTTAACTTCCATTGCCGCGATGCCACTTGTGATAATATGATCGGGCCGATAGACCCTAAATCACGGAGGTACTCCGCGGTCCGACGACATCGGCGCTACACCGTATCTTTTCCGTCGGTTGTTTCGGAATGAAATTCTCGAAGTATTTCGAGAAAAGTACGGGTGCAACAAATGCCCCCCACGGGACGTCCGTCGAGGCCGGAGGCGGAGGCAGAGGCGGATGGCCCGTGCCCTTCGTATTATTTTTGATATCTCCTGAGTCTTCATGACAGGGGGAGATTGTTGTAGGACTGCACCTCACTGCTTCATTGCTTTCCAGAAAGTTGAGAGTTGATGCAGGCTTGTCTCAGTGAGACCCACCAGTCTAGAAGTGACGTAAGTCTACCTCGGCGAGACACTTTGACCTGAAGTCGATGTCGACCAACCCTTAGGGTATACTGGCCAAAGCTAATGTACACCGTCCCCTAGGACATTGGCCGGAAGTCGGATGCTGGCCAATCTTTGGGGGTGCATTTAGCCAAAGTTGATATGGACCGGCCCTTAGGGCATATTGATTCAAAGTCGATGTAGGCCTATCTCGGAGAGGCTTGTTGGCCTGTAGTCGATATAGACCTGCCTCGGCGAGGCTTGTTGGCCCGAAGTTGTTGTAGACCTGCCTCGGTGAGGCTTGTTGGCCGGAAGTTGCTGTGGACCTGCCTCGGCGAGGCTTGTTGGCCCGGAATTGATGTAGGCCTACCTCGGTGAGGCTTGTTGGCCTGAAGTTGATGTAGGCCTGCTTCTGAGAGACTTGTTGGCCTAGAGTTGATGTGGGTATGCTTCTGAGAGATTTGTTGGCCTAGAGTTGATGTGGACCAGCCCTTAGGGCATATTGATCCGAAGTTGATGCGGCCTGCCTCAGTGAGGCTTGTTGGCCTGAAGTTGATGTAGGCCTGTCTCGAAGAGGCGCATCCATCTGAGTTTTTGTTGATTGACCGTTGAGCTGTGATAGCTTGAAATCAACATTGGCCGACCCTTGGGGGTGTGTTGGCCAAAAGTCGTGGTGTTGGCTGACCACTGAGATGCCACTGAAGACGTGTCGGCTAACCGCTGAAGTGTGTAGCCGCAAGTTAAAGCTGGCTAACTGCTGAGGTGTCGCCAAAGATGTGCCGGCTAACATCTGAGGTGTAGCCGAACATGTTGATCTGTCGACTGAGCGCTGAGGTATGTCGCCGAATGTTGAAGGTGGCTAATTGCTGACTTGTGATAGCCAAGGTTGATGTAGACCAGCCCTTAGGACACGTTGGTCTGGGTAGATGTCGGCCGTACACGGGCTGAGGCAACTCCTTTCTTTGTTTTAGCTTCAGCTGGTGAGGCTTCAAAGCTGCTTCAGAGTTTCCTGGCCCTTGGGATGGAGTGGCCGAATGGTCCTCAACTTGGTGTAGCATTGCCAGATGCATGCATTTGGTCTCCCTTGGGACGCTTGGATGACTGAGCTTGCGTTTTTATGGGAGGAGTTCGCCCGCCTTCACGCTATTTAGGAGCGGAGGCCTCTATAGCCGCTGCTTGTTCGGCTTGTTTCTTTAACCTCCTCTTCAAATTCTTCCTGCGATTCTTCTCCTGCTTCTTTTGGCGGGCGGCCTCTTGAGAAGAGAGGGGACTTTGCTTTGATGGTGGGACTTGTTTGCCCCTAGAATTTTACTTTTTGCTCCGGGCTGGCTCCTTAGGGGCCTTACTGCTGCGGCTTTTTCTGGGGACAACCTTGGTCCAAATGGCCTCCTCCGGCTGAGGCTAGAAGGTGGCTTTGATTGCCTGAGCAATTATTTCAGGAGGCAACTCCTGGAACTCCGCCAGTCTGCAGTGGGGCCTCTGGGGGCTTTGTGGTTCCACCGACTTTGCTTGGGCTAGTGGCTTGGCTTGCTTGAGCTGCTGAGACCTTTCTACAATTGGCGGCTGTGCCGGCTTGACAGAAGCCTTAATTGGGGTCTTCGCGGGCTCAAGAGGTTGAGTTCTCTCCACGACTAATGGCCATGCTGACTTGGCAGGAGCTTTGGCTGAAGGCTCTGACGCCTTGGCTTTGCCTTTGTTATCTGGCCGAGAGTTCTCTCTTATGACGATGCCAGGTTGACTCGACCTGGGACGGGCCTTGGAACTCTCTCCCACGGCTTGACTTCCTGGGTTCTGGACCTTAGCCCCTTTATAGGTGGCCTTGCCTTTAGTGAGTAATGGGAATTCATCATTTTCCGCAGGCTTACTTGGTCGGGTTAACCGGGAGAAAGCCTCAGCTTCTCGCCGAACCTGCTGAAGAGTTTCCCTGGCGGCCTCTGCAAGACGCAACCTCGTCATGGAGTTCCCCTGAGTATCGACAACCCCTCTCTGGATGAGGGCTTCAATGAAGTCTTGAACCTCTGGGCATTGCCGAGTGGGGTGAGACACCCTTGCATGATACTTGCAATAGCGGGGGTGCCTCTTGGCCGTCTCATTGTAATAAGACGGCGGGTCATGTGTCAGCACCCAGCCATCCTCCAGAAGTTTGTCAAAAATCTTCTCAGTGTCTTCCTTAAGAAAAGAACACTGATGAGATGGTCGCCACCCTGGATACCATAGTGTGGACTTGGGCGATTGGGAACTGGCTCCCTGGGAACTAACTCCCTCCTCCTGCGGCTCGGGGAGTTGGAAAGCTGCTGAGGCATGTATGACGTTGACGGAGAAGTGAAGGCTCTCCCGTGCATGCGGCTGCGGTGGGTCAACTAGGAATTCGCCCATACTGACCTTCCCTCGCCTGATTAAGTCTTCGGCGAGATCCTTGAACGGCTCACAGTTGTGGATAATATGGCCAACAACTTCATGATATGGGCAATAGCCTTGATGAAAAGCAGCACCTGGCGTCTGCTCCACGGGTGACGGGCTAATCAATCCCGCCCGCTAATATGCGAAGAAGATATTGGGAGTCTTCTCCTAAGGGAAGGAGTATAACTTCTCTGGGAGCTCGACTTGAAGTGGAGCCTCCACGTCTTCCGGTGAGTCCTCCTCGTCTTCAGATGAATCCGAGGACTCTTCAGAGAGCCAACCCCTGAGCGGGGCCCGACCCGTGGGTGATACACCCGCCTCCCGTATGTAGGCTGGAGCTAACCCCCTGGCAAATGGGCCAAAGGGGAAGGTGGCCAACTGCTGATCAATGCTCTCTAGGAACTGCAGCAGGCGCCTCTGTTCCAATTGCAATTGCCGAATTTCCCCTCGGATTTTCCGAATTGTTCTCCGCAGTGCTAAACATTCAGGGAATGAGGGAGGAGTGGCTCTGGGACCAGTGTGGGACTGCTGATCTGAAGGTCCGGCCTTGGGGGCGTTAGAACTTGAGACCATTGCCACCATGTGGAGTACATTAGCCAACCGATTTGATCGACTCCAAGCTTGCGGTTGAGGTGGGTCGACTGCATGGCCCAACATATTTATCAAGCCCTTTTGAATGAGCTCTTCCGCTATGTTCTTGAAAATATAGCAGTCGCCGATGGTATGACCCAACCTTCGGTGATACACACAATAGGTAGGATCCTCTATCTTGTCCACCTCTGAGGGCTTCCGCGGATCTGGCAGGGTGATGAGCTGCTCTTTCATGCATAGATCAAAGAGCATTTTAGTATGCTCTTTCCTGAAGGAATACGACGTCTTCATGTTCTCCGCCAACCGAGACGCGCTTGCCTTGGCATCAGGCTTCTTGCCATTGCCTTTAGACTTTCCTTCCCCTTTTTCTCCATTCGTCGGGGAGAAGTCAACGGCATTTACTTCCTTGCCGCTAACCAGACGGTCTTTGGAGGATTTGCCTTTGGCAGAAGCTTGTGTAGGGTGGTCGGCAAAGAACATCTCAATTTCCGCCACCACCGTGTTCAACTGGTCAAAGCTTCTGATATTGGAGCCCAGAAGCTTTTCACTGACTTCTGCCGAGAGACCCCTGCGGCAGATGGTGATCGCATCTTCAGGCGTCGGAGGATTATCGCAGCGCATGCTGACGTCCCTCCATCGCTTGATGAAGTCTAATGCTGTTTCACCCTTCTTCTGTCGAAGGGAACAAAGCTCTGCTAAGGAGACTTTGCGTTCGACCATCTGGAAGCGGTCGACAAACTTCTTCTGCATATCAGCCCAATCAGATACTGAATTGGGCTTCAACCTTGAATACCACTGGAAGGCGGTGCCAGTCAAGGACGTGGTGAAATACCGCAGTAAATATGCCTCTTCCAGGGCTAATTCACCTATGGCCGTCATGTAATAGGCCAGGTGTTCATGCGGAGAACCGTGCCCGTTGAACTTCTGGAGTTTCGGGGCTTTCGGACAATCAGGCGGAAGCTTCTTGAATTGATGATGGAGGGGATATGGCACGCTGTACAAATCAACGGTAGCCACACCTTCGCCATGTTGAGCGAACTTCGCTTCCACGATGCGCTCGATCATCTGCTTCTTCGCCATGAGGCTTTCTGCGACAGGAGTAGCAGACGATCGCGCATTGGCTGCATGCGGCGGGACTTCGAAGTCCACTGCCAGTGGGAGTCTTGCAGCAGTGGCAGAAGCGTTGGCTGGTGCTGGAACGGGAGGAGGCTGCTTATCCACTCCAGCCGGCGCCGCCTGAGGCGGGGAAGGAACCTCCTTTTCGCGCAAAAGCGACTGTAGCAGGTTCTTGAGCTCTTGGTTTTTCCGTCGAAGCTCGTCCAATGTGGGGGCCCGTGGCTCTTCCCCCAGCTCTTCTTCGTGTCGGGAGTGACTGTCCCCATCAACACTGTGGACGTCTTCCTGGCGCTCTTCTTGCCGTGCCGGCTCAGGCTGAGATGTACCGGCGGCCGGCGCCTGCTGCGTCTGCGCTAGAATCCGGGAGACCGGCCTTGACCTCCTTAAATATTGGATGGGTTGGTCAAGCTCTCCCGAGGTGTTCTCGAGCTGTTTGTCGCCGGAGGTGGCGTAACAGGTGAACACCTTGACGGTGTCATCGGTCACCTGGACCACCCGCTTTTTCTTGGGCGGTTGTCGCTCCGGCTTGGGCGGCCTCCCAAGTCTGTCAAAGACCGACACTCGGGATGTGGATGCTTGAGGGGAGCGATCCTCCTCCGTGTGTGTGGAACTGGCCCACGGGGAAGTCGGCTGCACCTTCTTGCCAGCTCCACGGCGCTTCTGCCCCCGCAGGGGCTGATTTGTAGATCTCGGAGAGACTGAGGCCTCAGTGCTTGTCGGACTCCGCATTCGTCGCAGATCCGACATGCGGAAAGGCTACTCCGCCCTCGTGCGCCTTATAATTCGGGCCTCCTCCTTAGTGACCCAGATCTTCTTCAAGTGGAGCTGGCGCTCCTCCACTTGGTTACCCCCTGTCCTTGGACGGGGAGCTTGTGGCTTGGGCCGTTGCAGAAGGCTCTGAGTTGCCGCCGGTACGGCAGACTTCTCCTTCTTCGCTCCTTTCTCCCGGACTTGCCGGAGGGGCTCGAAGCGGTTGGAGGTAGAAATAGTCGGGACGTGACGATCCCGTGGCAGGATTGGCTCGCCTCCATCGAGCCGGATGCGAATATCTCCTACAATTACAGTCTTGCCGGAGCGCGAGACAGCCGCTTCGGGCTTTGCACCCTTGCGGCTACGGCGTTGCCCCCGTTGAGCAGGGGCAGCGGTGGTGGCGTCCGCCATAGGCCTGGCATCATCCTGACGGCGGCGGCGTTGCCCCCGTTGAGCAGGTGCAGCACCTCTGAGGGTGGCCGCATTGGAGTTGGGGCCGTTACGGCGACGGCGTTGCCCCCGTTGAGCAGGAGCAGCACCGACAGTAATCTGGTTGACCGAGAAAACTCGGTCATTTGCTGAGACAGAGGGCCTGACACCCTTGGTCTGTGAAAAGTTGACCGGACGAAGCCGGCCGACTGCTGCAATAGAGGGTCTGGCACCCTCAGAAGCTGGCTTGTTGGCCGAGCAGGCTCGACCAGTTGTTGAAGCCGAGGGCCTGACACCCCCGACGACTGGCTTGTTGACCGGGCGGACCCGGCCGATTGAAGCGGAGGGCTTGACGCCCTCAATAGTCGGCTTGTGGACCGGACTGACCCGGCCAGCTGTTGGGGCTGAGGGCCTAACACCCCCGACGGTTGTCCTCTCGACCGGGCAAACCTGATCAGCTGAAGCGGAAGGCCTGACGCCCTCAGTAGTCTTCCTGGCCGAATGAACCCGGCCAGTTGATGGAGCTGAGGGCTTGACACCCCCAGTAGTCTTCTTGGCCAAATGAACCCGGCCAGTTGATGGAGCCGAGGGCCTGACACCCCCGACTGTTGGCTTGTTGACCGAGTGAACCCGGCCAGCCACCGCAATGGAGGGCCTAACACCCCCAATGATCGCCTTCTTGACCAAGTGGGCTCGGCGAGTTGCTGGGGCCGGGGACCTAACACCCTCGAAGGTTGGTACTGCAGGGGCGGCTGAACTGACTTCAGCCACTGGCACCACGCCCAAGAAGAAGGGCGAACCGACGACCGCTGGGAAATCGCCGAAAACGATCGGAGTTGCCAGGTGTCTGAACCTGGCATGGTAGGTAACGACTTGGGGGCCGTAGGTGACGGCTGCCATCGCTGATGCTGGTGTTGGTGGTGGTGGTGCGTAGCACGAACGTAGTGGTGTGCGGATGCACGAAGAACTCTCAAAGGAACAGAGAGATGTGTGCTCCTCTTCCCGTCCCGTAAGAGGAAGAGGGGCAATCAGAACCTTGAAGAAGGTTTAGAGGACTTTCTTTGACAGAAAGAAGAAAGGCGGGAAAGGTCCCACCGGGCGTGCCAGTCTGTGAGACACGGAAAAATCTAATCGGTTTTTTATCGTAGATAAAGATATAGATTTTGTTCTTTTTGAAAAGAAACATCCCCCTCTAAGTATAGAGGGTGATTCCGTGTGTGCGCATAGTATCATACGATTTGGGTTCGGGTGCTGGACCTCTCCCCACTGACCGGAGTCAGTGTTGATTTACATCGACCTAACGTCCGAACACCTTTGTTTGACTGTCAAAGAAATCCCCAAAATCTTTTACAAGGTTCTGATGTTGAGGGCAAACTCTCTTGAAGAGCTCATGATGTCCACTCACTCACCACCGACCAACAGAGACAATTGAATTAGGGCTAGGTCTGAGCAAAACTCTAGGATTTAAGAATGGAAACGCAAATATGCGGAAGCCATAGGCATTTTGAAGTAAAGAGAGATTTTCTGAACCCCGAGGGTATTGCGGTAATTTATACCACCCCAGGGGTATTTTGGTAATATTCCCAGGCCAGGGGCATTTCTGAAATTTTCTGGGCTGGAACGGAAGTAGGATCGAATTACAGACTCCTTGAGGCTCTGAGACTCTTTCTGAAGGGTTTCAGAGTCTATTGGGCCATGTTTAGGTTGCAGGGGTATTCTGGTACTTTTACCATATCCTACACAGACCTAGGGTTGGGGTGGCCTTTGAGTGTCGGACTGAGCTGACATTGTCCCCGGGCCCGAGCAATGACAATGGCTTCATAGAAGACTCATGTATGTCAAGTTTGCCAAAGAAGGGGTATATACACAATTTTGTAAAAATCGGGGGTTTTCTTGTAATTTTCTCCCGAGGACATACATAAAACATGCTGAGTACTTTTATAATCAGAATGAGTACAAGGGTTGTCGACTGTACAAAGATCTGCGTTAAAGCGGGAGATAGGGGCGTAGCCTTAATTACAAAAGTTGCAGGGTATAACTGCAAATTACAGGACTTGGGTCTTTTACGGTCCCGGGGAGGATATTTTTATAATTTCGCCATTATAAGGGCAGAAATACATGACTTAGTCGTCCCGAGATATAAAGACTTACAAACATGGTCCGCTGAGGGGCATAAACGTAAATATACCCCGTAGGGGCATAAGTACAAGACCCGGGGACTTACCCCACGCGGGTCGAAACAAACGAACAAAAAGCTATGAATGCTGGATGCTCCGTAGGTTGTAGATCGTAGATCGTAGATCTTCCTCTGGACCTCCGGGGGTCTATTTATAGAAGTGGGGAATCTCCCCGGGAGTGTTCGACCCCGTACGGGTCCAACGGGATGAAAATGACCCCGGGGAGGTCACATTTTCAAATTTTTTTAAGTCCGTACGCGGGAATGGGACCTCCCCGGGGTGGGAGGTCCCCGGGACGGTCCGGGACCTCCCCGGGGTCGCGGCCCCCCGGGGGGGACCTCCCGACCCCCCGGGCAGGACCTGCCCGGGGTCGCGGACGACCTCCCTAGGGTCGCGGACTCCCGGGTGGTCCCCACCCGGGCCCCAAGCGCCCCGAGGGGGCCTCTCCGGGGTCGCAGACCCCGGGTGGGTCCCCCCCGGGGTCGGGTGGCCCCGGGCGGGTCCACCCGCCCCAAGGCAGTCCCGCGCGGGACTGTCCGCGTCCCGGACGGACCTGTCCGGGTAACGGCGACCTCGTACGGGTCCTGCCGGCCCCGGACGGGTCTTCTCCTGCTGGATTATAATAAAAGGGGGGGTCTCCTGGGCTCAAGAAGTCGAGTTCTCGCCGTGTCTCGTGGAGAATAGCGAGAAGGAGCGCCTCCTTGTTCGTTTGTCGTCTTCCTCGTGCCGTAGGCTGCTGCGGGAGGACGAGTTGTTGTCCGTGCTTCGTGATACACGTGCGAGGGACGTTGTGCGTGGTACGTAGACCTTTTCCAGCATCTCCTTCGTTGTTGTAGAGGTTCTCCTTGCTCGTAGTTACACGTTCAAAGGACGGAGACTTAATCCCGTAGGGATTTTAATACACCACACGATCCTGACAATCATTGTGGCTTGAGCTTGGCTTGTGGCCATCCCCCGAGGGATTTAGATTGTAACCACATGTGGGCTATAAAGCCTTAAACTTAGGAATATCCGACGGGACGGCGATACGCCGAGTAGAGGACCCCGTGTAGGAATGTCCTATCGGATGGTGATACACCGTACCGAAACCTTGTCACATGCGAGATCAAAATCCCGAAAATTTAGCATGATAAATTACGGGGTGCAACAGTGATCCTCCCGCTTCTTGGTCTTGACGACCAAATCATCGACGTAGCATTCGACAAGGTCATGTAGCATCTCATCGAAGATCTTGGTCATTGCCCTTTGGTAAGTTGCGCCGGCATTCTTCAGACCGAACAACATCCTTTTGTAGTTGAAGATTCTTTTAGGAGACCGGAAGGCCGTGTGGTCTTTGTCTTTGATGGCCATGCGGATCTGGTTATAGCCCGACGATCCGTCCATGAAAGACAGGGCTTCGTGACCAGTGGTCATATCAACCAGTGTCTCAGTAATTGGGACAGGGAAGTCGTCCTTCGGGCATGCTTTGTTCAAATCCCTGAAGTCGATGCAGACTCGGACTTGGCCATTCTTTTTCTTGACAGGGACGTTGTTAGCGAGCCACACAGGGTACATGCAAGGCTCTATGAAATCCACGCCCAGCATCTTGTCAACCTCAGCATTGACCTTCAGCTCCAGCTCGTGGCGCATACGCCTTTGAGCTTGCTTGACTGGCTTGACTGTTGAACTTATTGCCAGCTCGTGTTCAGCCACAGAAGGGTCGAGCCCGGGCATTTCTTTGTAAGTCCAGGGGAAACAATCCCTGAACTCTTCTAAAAGCTGCCGATACGACTGCCTTTCTTCCTCGCTGAGGAGAGCACTTATGAAGGTGGGACGATGGTCATCTTTGCTTTCGAGATTGATCTCAATCAATTCATCCACAGTTGCTTGGCCACCGTCTTCAAGCTCCGGTGGAGCTGGATGGAGGTTGACAAAGTCTCCCTCATCATCAGTGTTTGTCTAGTAGACTTCAAATTCTTCGAAGCGCTCTTGCTCGTGGCTTGAAGTCGAAGGACTTGCTTCATCTTGCCGATGGTTAGCAGACTGGGCTGCCCTTCCCTCTAAGGGGTTATTATTATTGACTTCCGATGAAGGTGATGGTGTGGCTGGAGCCTCACCGGACTCCCTTACAGAGTCATCAATCTTGGGCTCAACTTCAGCTTGCACATGATGGGGAGGTAGCAGTCTTATGGCATTGACTGCAAAATGGACCTCGAAGTCCGTCTCCTGGTCATAGCCGAGTCCTCGCGTATCTTTGCGGGAGAAAGGAGGTTGCCCACGGACCTGCGGAGGGTTCCACAGTTGATAGAAATATGCCGCTCGTGCGGGGTCCAGAGTTTGCGGGATGTGCTGCTTTTTACACATTTCCTTGATGTATTTCGGCATGTCATCCATCTCCTGGACTGGCTCTGGCACCACATCGGCGGGAGTATCCCAGCCGAAGTCATCTTCAGGAGGGCACGGTGGGACTAAATCACCTTTGTAAAAGATGATCGGCTTATCCCCCTTGCCCTTGTTACGTCTCCTTCTCCGTTGATAGGAGACTGTGAAGGTCTTCAACTGCTCCACCTCATACTCTTCCCGTTGGGACGAGAGTTGAAGGCACTTAGGAGGCAAGGAGATGCTTCGGTCAATGACCTGGCTGATGAGGTTGGCTTCAAAGTCAACACTTCGCCTCTCCGGTTGAGTTGGCTTGGAGGCGGCACTGAGGCTTAGCCTGTGCAGCTTTACCATGTCTTGGTTAACAGTGAAGAGCTGCCCTTCCTCGACTTCATGGTCCACCTTTTGCTTCCCTTTGTCTTTTACAGGCTCGGGGATTGCTAAAGTGGGCTTCCCAAAATACAGCGAAGCATCGGCTAGATGACACTCATTGGGGTGGAACGGGGCCTGATCTGCGAAGATCGTATGTTGCTCCCCTTCCTTGGCATATTTAATGCACTGGTGCAGAGTTGAGGGAACAACCCAGTTTTCATGCAGCCATGGCCTTCCAAGCAGCACATTGTAAGATGTGTCGTAGTTGATAATATAGAACGTCGCTCGGGTGACAAAATCGCCCAAAGCCAGTTTGACCTCAACCCGACCAAGCGCTTCCTCGGAACCCTGATTGAATCCCGAGATCTTGACCGCGGTCACCTTTTGTAAATAAGGGGTCAAGTATAGAGACTTGAAAATCTTCAAAGGCATGATGTTGACGGCTGCTCCGGCGTCAACCAGGATGCGACTCACGTCATGCCCATTGATCGTCCCCCTCATATATAAGGGGCGATTGTGGCACGGAGAGGACAGTAACATGTCTTTATCCGTGAAGGAAATGTTGGCTGTGAGTGCCTCATATGCCTGAGCCTGCAACTCTGCAACATGGGCTTCATAGGCCTCCGGATCTTGAAGTATCTGGACAAGAGCCTCCCGAAGATCCTTGCTCCAGGCAATGGCCTCCCAAATGGTGACATTTGTAGGAAACCGCTTCATGTGAGGAATGATTTTGCGGTCCGCCCTGGCACGGGTCTTGTCAAATGGCGGGATGATCTCCGCCAGAGTCTTCGGCGCCTGGCGAGGCTTCTCTCGCTTAGAAGGGCGTTCCTCCGTATTCTGGCCTTCCGCATCTTCTTGGAACAGCGGGGCCAAAGACTCCTCCGAAGGTGGCAAAGACTCATCATGCTGGCCTTCATTAGAAGGACCGGCCGGGCTCGCGGGCTCGACCCTGTTGGAGGGGCCGGCCTGCTCTGACGCCCCCTCGCGCACTGGCGACTTGGCTGGCTCCTCTTCTTCATCAGAGGAGGTGATGGTAAAAGGAATGCCACCCGGCTTAGCCATTGAGGTGGGGCCTGGACCCTCTGAGGGGCTGAGGATGAAAGGGATTCCCCGAACTTGAGTTTCTGGGACAGGACCCGGCTTCTCTCCTCTGAATATTATGACCCGGTCGAGGGCCAGGGGGCCTTCACGTCCACGTCCTCGGCCACGACCTCGGCCACGTCCTCGGCCATTTCTTGCCGAGCAACGCTGATATGTTGCTATAGGAGGTTTGCCTCCAGTGCTATCAGCTGCGGGAGAATAAATGTTGTCGGGTGGCGGAATCGCCACCATGTTGCAGGAGAGCTCTTGCAGCATTTCCTCGAGCATCTCGACACTGAGCTCCTCATCTTTGTAGAATAAGGAGAGCTCCTCTCGGATTGGAAAGTCTTCACCCTCTTCAAGACGGTGGGCCATTTCCCGGAGCCATTGCAGAAGACGGGCTTTGCGCCCAAGCTTGTCCCAGGGAATATATTCGTCTAGAGTGACGACCCTGGTGGGACGAGGGGGAGTGTACTCCTCCAGCTCATCTATGAGCTTTTGAAGTCTTTGTAGAGGAGTTGGCTCCTTAGGAGCCTCCATAGCAGCTGCTTGCTCAGCTTGTTTCTTCAACCTCCTCTTCAAATTCTTCCTGCGGTTCTTCTCTTGCTTCTTTTGGCGTGCCGCCTCTTGAGAAGAGAGAGGAGTTTGCTTTGGAGGTGGGACTTGCTTGCCCCCAGAATTTTGCCTTTTGCTCCGGGCTGGCTCCTTAGGGGCCTTACTGCCGCGGCTTTTTCTGGGGACAACCTTGGTCCAATTGGCCTCCTCCGGCTCAGGCTGGAAGGTGGCATTGATTGCCTGAGCAATTATTTCAGGAGGGAACTCCTGGAACTCTACCAGTCCATAGTGGAGCCTCTGGGGGCTTTGTAATTCCACCGACTTTGCTTGGGCTGGTGGGTAACGTGGGTTGGCTTGCTTGAGCTGCTGAGGCCTTTCTACAATTGGCGGCCTCGCTGGGCTGACAGAGGCCTTAACTGGGGTCTTCGCGGGCTCGAGAGGTTGAGTCCTCTCCACGACTAATGGCCTTACTGACTTGGCAGGAGTTTTGGCTGAAGGCTCTGACGCCTTGGCTTTGCCTTTGTTGTCTGGCCGAAAGTTCTCTCTTATGACGATGCCAGGCTGACTCGACCTGGGACGGACCTTGGAACTCTCTCCCGCGGCTTGGCTTCCTGGGTTCTGGACCTTAGGCCCTTTATAGGTGGCCTTGCCTTTAGTGAGTAATGGGAATTCATCATTTTCCGTAGGTCCACTTGGTCGGGCTAATCGGGAGAAAGCCTCAGTTTCTCGCCGAACCTGCTGGAGAGTCTCCCTGGCGGCCTCTGCAAGACGCAACCTTGTCATGGAGTTCCCCTGAGTATCGACAACCCCTCTCTAGATGAGGGCTTCAATGAAGTCCTGAACCTCTGGGCATTGCTGAGTAGGGTGAGACACCCTTGCATGATATTTGCAATAGCGGGGGTGACTCTTGGCCGTCTCATTGTAATAAGACGGCGAGTCATGTGTCAGCACCCAGCCATCCTCCAGAAGTTTGTCAAAAATCTTCTCTGTGTCTTCCTTAGGAAAAGAACACTGATGAGAGGGTCGCCACCCCGGATACCATAGTGGGGATTTGGGAGGCTGGGAACTGGCTCCCTGGGAACTGACTCCTTCTTCCTGTAGCTCGGGGAACTGGAAGGCTACTGTAGCATGAATGACATTGACGGAGAAGTGGAGAGTCCTCCGTGCATGCGGCTGCGGCGGGTTGACCTAGGATTGTCCCATGTCGATCTTCCCTCGCCTAATCAGATCCTCGGCGAGATCCTTGAATGGTCGGCAGTTGTAGATGATGTGGCCAACCACCTCATGATATGGGCAATAGCCCTCATGAAAGGCAGCGCCTAGCGTCTGCTCCATGGGCGACGGGGTGACCAGTCCAGCGCATTGGCATGTATAGAACAAGTCGAGAGTCTTCTCGACTGGGAAGGAGTATAACTCCTCAGGCTGTCCGTCTGCGGGTGTGTGCACCTCGCCTTCAGGTGAGTCCTCCTCGTCTTCGGATGAATCTGAGGATTCCTCGGAGAGCCAGCCTCTGAGTGGAGCCCGGCCATTAGGTAATACACCTGCTTCCCGCACATGTGCCGGAGCCAACCCCTCGGCGAATGGGCCAAAAGGGAAAGTGGCTAACCGTTGATCAATGCTCTGCAGGAACTGTAGCAGACGCCGCTGCTCCTGTTGCAATTGGCGGATCTCCCACTGGACCTTCCGGATAACCCTTCGTAACGCCAGACATTCTGTAAATGATGGAGGGGCCCTAGGGCCAGTGTTGGGCTGTTGGTTAGAAGGCCCGGCCTCAGAAGTATTGGAGCTCGAAGCCATCGCCACCATGTGCACCACATTAGCCGATCGGTTCGATCGGCTCCAGGCGTGAGGCTGGGGTGGGTCAACTGCATGACCCAACATGTTTATCAAGCCCTTTTGAATGAGCTCTTCCGCTATGTTCTTGAAAATATAGCAGTCGCCGATGGTGTGACCCAACCTTCGGTGATACACACAATAGGTAGGATCCTCTGTCTTGTCCACCTCTGAGGGCTTCCGCGGATCTGGCAGAGTGACGAGCTGCTCCTTTATACATAGATGAAAGAGCATCTTGGTATGCTCCTTTCTGAAGGAATATGGCGTCTTCATGCGCTCCGCTAAGAGAGGCGCATTTGTCTTGTCATCAGACTTCTTGCCCTTTCCTTTGGACTTTCCTTCCCCTTTATCTCCATTCGTCGGGGAGAAGTCCACGGCATTCACCTCCTTACCGCTAGCCAGACGGTCTTTGGAGGACTTGCCTTTTGCAGAGGCTTGGACAGGGTGATCAGCGAAGAACATCTCAATCTCTGCCACCACCATGTTGAGCTGGTCGAAGCTTCTGATGTTTGAGCCCAGAAGCTTTTCACTGACTTCTGCCGAGAGACCCCTGCGGCAGATGGTGATCGCGTCCTCAGGCGTCGGAGGGTTATCGCAGCGCATGCTGACGTCCCTCCATCGCTTGATGAAGTCCAATACTATTTCACCCTTCTTCTGTCGAAGGGAACAAAGCTCTGCTAGGGAGACTTTGCGTTCGACCATTTGGAAGCGGTCGACAAACTTCTTCTGCATATCAGCCCAATCAGATACTGAGTTGGGCTTTAACCTTGAATATCACTGGAAGGCGGTGCCAGTCAAGGACGTGGCGAAATGCCGCAGCAAATATGCCTCTTCCAGGGCTAATTCACCCATGGCCGTCATGTAATAGGCCAGGTGTTCATGCGGAGAGCCCTGCCCGTTGAACTTCTGGAGCTTCGGGGCTTTCGGGCAATCCGGCGGAAGCTTCTTGAATTGATGGTGGAGGGGATAAGGCACACTGTACAAATCAACGGTGGCCACTCCCTCCCCGTGTTGAGCAAACTTCGCCTCTACAATGCGTTCAATCATTTGCTTCTGTGCCATGTGGCTTTCTGCGGCAGGAGTAGCAGATGACCGCGCATTGGCTTCATGTGGCGGGACTTCGAAGTCCACCACCAGTGGGAGTCTTGCAGCAGTGGCGGAAGCGTTGGCTGCTGCTGGAATGGGAGAAGGCTGCTGATCCGCTCCAGCCGGTGCCGCCTGAGGCGGGGCAGGAACCTTCTTTTCGCGGAAGAGCGACTGTAGCAAGTTCTTGAGCTCTTGGTTCTCCCGTTGAAGCTCTTCCAATTCGGGGGCCCGTGGCTCTTCCCCCAGCTCTTCTTCGTGTCGGGAGTGACTGTCCCCATCAACACTGTGGATGTCTTCCTGGCGCTCTTCTTGCCGTGCCGGCTCGGGTTGAGATGTACCGGCAGCCTGCGCCTGCTGTGCTTGCGCCAATATCTGGGACACGGGTTTTGACCTCCTCAAATATTGAAGAGGCTGATTAAGTTCCCCCGAGGTGTCTTCGGGTTGCTTGTCGCCGGAGGTGGCGTAACAGGTGAACACTTTGATGGTGTCATTGGTCACCTGGACCACCCGCTTTTTCTTGGGCGGTTGTCGATCCGGCTTGGGCGGCATCCCCAGTCTGTCAAAGACAGACACTCGGGGTGTAGATGCTTGAGGGGAGCGATCCTCCTCCGTGTGCGTGGAACTAACCCACGGGGAGGTCGGCCGCACCTTCTTGCCGGCTCCTCGGCGCTTCTGCCCTCGCAGGGGCTGGGTTGTAAACCCTAGAGAGACCGAGGCTTCAGTGCTCGGCGGACTCCGCATCCGCTGAAGTTCTGACATGCGGAAGGGCTCCTCCGCCCTGGCGCGCCTTATAATCCGGGCCTCCTCCTTGGTGACCTAGATCTTCTTCAGATGGAGTTGGCGCTCCTCCACTTGGTTGCCCCCTGTCCTTGACCGGGCAGCTCGTGACTTGGGCCGTTGGAGAGGGCCCTGCGTTGCCGCCGATACGGCAGGCTTCTTCTTCTTCGCTCCGTCATCCCGAACTTGCCGAAGGAGCTCGAAGCGGTTGGAGGTAGGAATAGTCGGGACATGACGATCCCGTGGCAGGATCGGCTCGCCTTCGTCGAGCCGGATGCGAATATCTCCGACGATTACAGTCTTGCCGGAGCGAGAGACAGCCGCTTCGGGCGTTGCCCCCGTTGAGCAGGGGCAGCACCTCTGAGGGTGGCTTGGAGTTGGGGCCGTTACGGCGACGGCGTTGCCCCCGTTGAGCAGGGGCGGTGCCGATGGTAATCCGGTTGACCGAGAAGACTCGGTCATTTGCTGAGACAGAGGGCCTAACACCCTTGGTCTGTGAAGAGTTGGCCGGACGAAGCCGGCCGATTGCTGCAATAGAGGGTCTGGCACCCTCAGAAGCTGGCTTGTTGGCCGAGCAGACTCGACCAATTGTTGAAGCCGAGGGCCTGACACCCCCGACGGCTGGCTTGTTGACCGGGCGAACCCGGCCGGTTGAAGCGGAGGGCTTGACGCCCTCAATAGTCGGCTTGTGGACCGGACTGACCCGGTCAGCTGAAGCGGAAGGCCTGACACCCTCAGTAGTCTTCTTGGCCGAATGAATCCGGCCAGTTGATGGAGCCGAGGGCCTGACACCCCCGACTGTTGGCTTGTTGACCGAGCGAATCCGGCCAGCTAAAGCGGAAGGCCTGATGCCCTCAGTAGTCTTCCTGGCCGAATGAAGCCGGCCATTTGATGGAGCCGAGGGCCTGACACCCCCAGTAGTCTTCTTGACTGAGTGGGCTCGGCCAGTTGCTGGGGCCATGGTTGGCAGTATCGGCCGAAATCGATACGTTTCGGCCGAAACGTATCGGTTTCGGCCGGTACCGATCCGAAACTAGGCAAAATCACTGTAGCATGTCCGAAACCATTAAGGGTTTCGACCTAAACCAGACGGTTTCGGCCGAAACCAGCCATTTTCACTATTTTTTTTAGTTTTTTAAATGGTTTCAACCGGTTTCGGTCGAAACCGAAATCGATACCGAAACCGGTACGTATTGGTTTCGGAACCGGCCGAAACCGGTACTACCTTCCTGGGCTGGGGCCGGGGGCCTAACACCCTCGACGGTTGGTACTGCAGGGGAGGCTGAACTGACTTCAGCCACTGGCACCACGCCCAAGAAAAAGGGCGAGGCAACGACCACTGGGAAGTCGCCGAAGACGATCGGAGTTGCCAGGTATCCGAACCTGGCATGGTCGGCAACGACTTGGGGGCCGTAGGTGACGGCTGCCATCGCTGCTGCTGGTGTTGGTGGTGGTGGTGTGTAGCACGAACGGAGAAGGGCGCAGAAGCGCGAGTAGCTCTCAGATGAGTAGAGAGACGTATACCCTCCTCTTCTCGTCCTGTAAAAGGAAGAGGAGGAAATCAGAACCCCCAAGAGGGTTTTGGGGAACGACTCTGACAGAAAGAAGAAAGGCTGAAAAAGTCCCACCGGGCGTGCCAGTCTGAGACACGGAAAAATCTAATCTTCTTTTTATCGTAGATAAAAAATATATAGATTTTGTTCTTTTTGAAAAGAAACATCCCCCCCCATCTGAGTAGAGGGTGATTCCGTGGGTGCGCATCGTATCAGACGATTTGGGTTCGGGTGCTGGACCTCTCCCCACTGATCGGAGTCAGTATTGATTTACATCGGTCTAACGTCCGAACACCTTTGTTTAACTGTCAAAGAAATCCCAAAACCTTCTATAGGGGTTCTGATGTGGAGGGCAGGTTCACTCGAGAGACTCTCCATGACCACTCATTTACCACCAACATGTTAATAGAGTTAGGGCTAGGCCTGAACAAAACCCTAAGATTTAGGAATAAAGACGCAAATATGCGGAAGCCATAGGCATTTCTGATGTAAAGAGAAGTTTTCTGGACCCCGAGGGTATTTCGGTAATTTTACCACCCCAGGGGTTTTTTGGTAATTTTCCCAGGCCAGGGGTACTTCTGAAATTTCTGGGCTGGAACGGAAGTAGGATCGGGTCCCTGACTCCCCAAGATACTGAGGCTCTTTCTGGAAGATTTTAGGGGCTGCTAGGCCATTTTTGGGTCATAGGGGTATTTTGGTAATTTTACCGAACCCTAGGTGGATCCAAGCTGAGGTGGCACCCAAGTGTCGGACTGAGCTAACAACACTCTTGGACCGAAAGAATGACAAGGGGCTTCATAGAAGGCGCGCATTTGTCAACTTAGCTGAAGCCGAAGGAGGGGTATAAATGCAATTCCCATAAGTCGAAGGGGTTTTCTTATAATTTTGTCGATCGACGTACAAAGACAATATGTGGAGTACATTGGACATTTTTATGACCCAACTGGATACAAGGATTGTCGGCGAGTTGTCGACTGTACAAAGATCCGCACCAACGCAGGAAGTAGGGACGTAGTCCCAATTACAAAAGATTGCAGGGTATAACTGTAAATTACAGGACTTTGGTCTTTTACGGTCCCGGGGATGACATTTTTTGTAATTTCGCCATTATAAGGGCAGAATTATATGGTTGAATCGTCCCGGGACGTAAAGACTTACAAACATGGCCCACTGAGGGGCATAATTACCAACATGGCCCACTGAGGGACGTAATTACAAAAGATGCCCCATAGGGGCATAAGTACAAGACCCGGGGACTTACCCCTCACAGGCCAAGACAAACAGAACAAAACTTTGCGCTGGCGGTGCTCTTCTCGTGCGTAGGTTGTAGATGTTGTTGTCATCCGTAGATCTTCTCCACTTGGACCCTTGGGGGTCTATTTATAGAAGGCGGGAGGGCCCAGAGGGGTCAAATGAACAAATTTGTCCCGATTCTGTCAAGGTGGGGTGACAAAAAGCCATTTTGACCCCTCTGGATGCCAAAAGGGGTTAAATGACCCCGCTGAGGGGGTTAAACAAAAACCTTTTTTTTAATTGTTTTTTTTTGGAAGCCCGGACCCCGGGAGGTGGGCGGACCCCTGCGGGGTCGCGCCACCCTAGCCCCCGCGGGTCGCGCGACCCCGCCAGGGGGCCCGCGGGGTCGCGCGCCCCTCGGGGGTCCGCGCGCGACCCTGCTGGGCCCCCCAACGGAGTCACGCGCGCCTCGGGGCGCGCACATGACCCCGCTGGGTCCCAGCGGGGCCGCGCGCCCCTCGGGTCGCCCGACCCCGCTGGGTCCCCGGCGAGGCCGCGCGGCCCCTTCTCCTCCGCAGTTCGGACCCCGAGGGGTCATTTGACCTTCCAGGACGCCTTTTGACTCCTCTGGACGCCGTTTCACCCTCTTTTTTTGTCGTCTGGGTTGGAGAAGAGTCGTGGTGGAGCTATATATCTCGGGGAGATCGCTCCTTCGCCGCGTGGCAGCGTCGCGTCCGTGGAAGGAGCATTGTTTGTTTGTCTGATCGTTCGTCGCTGCATAGGGAGGAACTTTTACACCCGTTTGTGCCGTGTGATACACTTGTTCGGCTACTCTGATAGGTATACGCATGCTTCTTCCTTGTTAACCTTCTTGCTGCGACGTCGACCATGATAATATTGTTGAATCGATAGACCCTGAATCACAGAGATACTCCGTAGTCCGACGGTGTTGACGATACGTTGCTCTGCTTGTCGAACGTTGCATAGCAACAATTTCTCAAAATAACTTGAGATAATTTTGGGTGCAATAATGGCTAACCTTGGTGGTATGAAGTTGAACTTCGTGTTTTTTGGGGGTGTGGTGGTTGTTAACCCTGAAGGGGTTCCGAACCAAGGTGTACTATTTGGGTCTTGATGACTTTTGTGGTCTTTTGTCATGGTGGGACAGTGCCATCAGACAAGAGATGCCCAGAGTGGTGGCTCATAATGGTGACGCACTTCTCTTCTTTTTTTTCTCTTTTTTTTTCTTCGTCACATTACCAACTCTACTGGCCTTTCAGATTTTCGCTGAAGTTGACCCCATTTTACTTTTTCCAGTGCACTCTTGCGGGTTTTCACACCGAGAGATTACCCATTTTTGCTGAAGCGCCCTTTCGAATTTTCATTCCAACTGGATTTTATGACATTTTTTTAAAGTGAGTAATACCACTGTTATATTAAATAAAAAGGGGAAATATACAAGTATAGAAAGGAGGAACCCAAAAAACCGCTGCACAAACACACATCACGCCAAGCTGGTGTCTCCCCCTCTAACCTCCCAACAAAACAAAAAGGGAGTTATGGGAGTCCGACTCCTACTACACAGAAGGTCAGTTGTTGGAACCAAAAATTTGGATGAAAAAAAAAGAGAGAGAAAGAAGAGGAAAAAAAAGAGACACAAAAAAGGGTCTGGCCCCCTCTTCCCTCATTTCAAGGGTTTGGATCAGAGAAACCCTCCCACCTTGGGGGTTTGGACCGATAAAACCCCAAGGTGGAGAGTTTGGACCTGGACCGCATAAACCCCCGCCTTCGGGGTTTGGATCGGATAAACCCTAAGGGGGGGAGTTTTGACCGAGTAAAACCCCCACCCTGGGGTTTGGACCCGGTAAACCCCTATTTGGTAGGTTTGGACCGATTAAACCCCCCAAATGGGGAGTTTGGACCGTTTAAACCCCCTATAGGGTATTTGTTCCAGTTAAAACCCCCTAATGGGGTATTTGGACCAAATAAACCCCTAAACAGGGTATTTGGTCTAGTTAAAATCCCTTAGTGGGGTATTTAGACAGGTTAAACCCTCCATCCCATGGGTTTGGACTGGTTAAAACCTCCTAGTGAGGCTTTTGGTCCGGTTAAAACCCATAATGGGGTATTTGGACCAGATAAATCCCTAAGTATGGTATTTGGTCCGGTTAAAACCCCCTAGTAGGGTATTTGGACCGGTTAAAACCCTCTATCCCATGGGTTTGGACTGGTTAAACCTCCTAGTGACTTTTGGTCTGATTAAAACCCCAAATGGGACACTTGATCTGGATAAACCCCTCTCTCTTGGCATTTGGTCCGGTTAAAATCCCAAATGGGATACTTTGGACCGGTTTAAACCCCTAAATGGGGTATTTGCTCCGGTTAAAACCTCAAATTGGCTACTTGGCCCAGTTAAAACCCTAAGTAGGGTACTTTGCTCCGGATAAACCCCTCATTCTTGGAGTTTGGTCCGAATAAAACCCATGATTGGCCCCTCTGGACTGGATAGAAGGTGTAACCATGTATAACTGCTCCTAGGTTCTATAAATACCCTAGTGGGACCCCATAAGAGACACAGAGAAGAGAGATCGCCGAGAGACAGAGCTCTGAAGATCATTGTGCTTGTGCTTGTGCTTTTGAAGGCACATTCCTTTGAGGGGGTTTGTGCTTGTGTTGTGCTTGTGCTCACAGTGAGAGTATGTTATAAAATTGTCGTTCAATCCGCACACATATGTCCTTGTGTTGTGATTAATGTAATTTCATAGTGAATATTTTGAAAAAAAAATGTGATTCTCTGAAATAATCAGGAATCCCATAAGTACCCCAACTTTTACAAAAATAGTCTGCATAGATGCCCTTGTGATTATGTCCCTTGCTGACGTATGCATGAAGCTGAACCGCAACCCATGAGTGGGCGAGAAGGAGAAGCAATCTCCCAAGCGTCTTTGACTGGTGTGCCTCCACAAAGGAGAGACTTGCGTCTCGTACCAAAATTACACGAAAACCCATGTTCAGTCCAAATGTTACAACTTACAAGAATACCATTGGTCTGGATAAACTACACAAATATTCATGAACTTTTCTAGAAGTTGCAAGCAAATCCCTACTCAAGGGAAAATCGCAAATAAACCTAGAAAGGGTTCAAATCTCAAATAGACTCAAAAAAAGGGGGTTCACGATTGCAAATAAACTCAGAAAGGGTCAGCAATTGCAAATAAACCCAGAAAGGGTTCAAAACTCAAATAAACCCAAAAGGGTTCACAAGTTGCAAAAATACCCGGGAGGGTCAGAAATTATAGAAATACCCAGGAATCTTCCAAAATTACAAAAATACCTCTGGAAGGGTTAGAAACTACAGAAATACCCAAGAAGGGTCTAAAATTGCAAAAATACCCTAGAAGGGTCTAAAATCGTAGAAATACCCGAGAATGGTCAAAAAATGACGAAATACCCAAGGGTCCAAAATTGCAGAGATACTCAAGATGCGTTGAAAATTGCAAATATATCCAAAAAATGGTATGATCTCTACAAAACTCAAATCCAACGGTCTATTCTGGTGGTGGAATGAAGGGTAAATATAAATCAAATGAACCGACTATATAATTAGAGTTTTATGTACTTTGTAAAATGAATCCAAAGAAAAAAATGCTTGGTTTTTCCCTGCAAATATGTATCCCTAATGGGTGATCTCTTCGATCAAACCTGTTAGATAAAACCCTCAATATCATAGCGGATATTGTAGAGATCGAAAAAGATATCTTTGACAGTTAATCAAAGGTACTCAGACTTTACGTCGATGTAAATAAACATCGACTGCGGTCGATACAAAAATGTCATGTACCCGAACTTAAATCGTCTGATAAACCTAAATTCACGAAAACAATAACATACACGCTACTTAAATAGCCACAAATGTGCATTTTCCTCAAAAGAAGATTCATTTATTTATTTATTTATTTCCGTGTTAAACATCAACCCATTCCTTCACCCTTTCACAAATGAACAAACAAGTGTCGCCCTAGCTTTCTCTTTTGAAGGTCCGATTGTTACGCTCCCCCATAAAGACCACAAGGTAGCATGGGGTTTTATGACATCTTTACCTTTAAGCAACCAACAAATTGGATGTCTAAGTCTGTCGAAACACCTCAATTTTAAGCCCCATTTTTTTTTTGCTACTATTGTTGTTGATGCTGATGTAGTTGTCATTGCCATTGTTGTTGTTGTAGTTGGTTCTTGTTAGTTGCTTGTTGCTTTCCAGTGTTTGAATTTCCAGCGACCTTTCATAAAAAAAAAGAGGCAAGGCCAATGGCTTGTGAGCATGTGGTTTCTGTGTCTCAAAAATGAGGATTGGGTTTTAGAATGGTAGTTGACCTGAAAAGGGTTTAAACACCATAATTTTGTGATTGTTGACTTAGAAAGAGTTTAGGGAACAAGGATTTGGTCTCTTTCTTTGTTTTTGTGGTTGTTGACTGGAGGAAAAGTGTTGCAGTTCCTTTATAAAACATAAAGGAGATATTCAAAATTACAATAATTATCGTGAAATTAAACTTATGAGTCATACTATGAAATTTTAGGAAAGAGTAATCGAAAAACGCCTTCGATGTGTGACTACTATATCATATAATCAATTTGATTTTATGCCGAATAGATCTACTACAAATGTCATTTTCTTGTTACGACAGTTAATGGAGAAGTATAGAGAGATGAAGAAAAATTTGTATGTAGTTTTTCTTGATTTGGAGAAGGCGTATGATCGAGTACCGAGAGAGCTGATTTGGTGGACATTGAGAAAGAAATGAGTCACTTAAGGATATGTTGCTTTGGTTCAGAATATGTACGAAGGTGCCATAACTAGTGTAAGAATTATTGCTGGAGAGACTTGTGAATTTTCGGTTACTATAAGTTTGCATCAAGGTTCTACACTAAGTCCGTACCTCTTTGCCCTAATTATAGATGAAGTAACAAAATAATTACATGATGATATCCATTGGTGTATTACTATATACTATTTGCAGATAATATTGTCTTAATTGATGAGAGTATTGATGGTTTAAATGCTAAGTTAGAATGTTGGAGGCATTCCTTGGAGTCTAAAGGTTTTAAAATTAGTAGGAGCAAGTTAGAGTTTATGTACTGTAATTTTAATAATGAGAGAGTGACACAAGAAGATGTGGTTCTAGTTGATGGACAAAACATTCTGAAGAGTAGTAGCTTCGGTACTTAGGGTCTATCATACAAGAGAATGGAGAGATTTATGATGATGTTGCACACAATATTAAGACAGGCTGGTTAAAATTGAGAAGTGTATCAGGAGTCATCTATGATCGCCGTATATCTGTGAAACTTAAAGAAAAGTTTTATAGAACAGTTGTGAAACCTCCTTTCTTATATGGTACCGAGTGTTAGGTAGTAAGAAAGGAACGCATTCACAAAATGTGAGTAGCAGACATAAGGATGTTGAGATGGATATGTGGTAAAACTAAGCAAGATAAGATTAGGAATGAACGTATACGTGAGTACTTGGTTGTAACTCCAATTGATAGTAAAATGAGATAAAATAGACTCAAGTTGTTTAGACGTGCACCGTCGCCCTAACTCAACGCCGGTTAAAAAATGTGACCAAATCTTGGCGGATGTTAGTAAAAGAGTTCGAGGAAGATCTAAAATGAGATGATGGAGGGACATTAGCCTCTTGGGTTTAAATATAAATATAGCACTTGATAGACATGTTTAGCGGAACATGATACATGTAGCCGACCCCAAATAATGAGATAAGGCTCTGAAGATGATGATGTAGTTGCTAGCCCGAAAAGGGTTTGGGCAACAAGGTTTAGTTTGTGGTGTGGTTGCCAACCCAAAAGGGATTTGGATAACAAGGATTTGGGTTTAATTTGTTTTGTAGATGCTGACTCGAAAAGGGTTTGAGCAACAAGGATGTAGGTTTTGTTTTGTGGTTATTGACCGAAGAGGGGTTTGAACAACAAAGAGTTTGATTTGATTTTATGATTACTAACCCAAAAGGGGTTTGAACCACAAAAATTTTAATTTATAGTTGCTAACCCGAAAGGAGTTCGGATAACAAGGGTTTAGATTTTGTTTTGGGGTTGCTGGCCAGAAAGAAAGTTGGGCAACAAGGATTTGGTTTTTTTCTTCTTCTTTTTTGAGTGAGTGGTCGCTTCTCCCTTTCAAACCACGGTGGGGCAGAGTTTTTGAGTGGAGGATGACCACGATGCTGGTTCATGATGATTGATGATAACTTTTTTGTTTTTTAGTTTTTTTCTTTCATTCTTTTTTTTTACCTTACCAACCCCGGCACCCTTTCAGGTTCTCGTTGAAGCCGACCCCCTTTAGTTTTTTCTGGTACGCCCTTGCAGATTTTCACACTTAAAAGTAACTCATTTTTGCCTGAGACGTCCTTTCAGGTTTTCACCTCAGCCTGATTTAAAAGCTTTTACCCTTAAAGATCCCCTTTATGGGAATGACTATGTCCTCCAGAGCATCTCTATTTTAAGCTTCTTCTTTTTTTTGTTTTTTTTTTACTCTGGACTTCAGTTCTAACAGGGTGGTGATCCAACTAAGGTGGATCATATAGTAGATGCAGCTTTACTTGTTTTTAATTGAGTGGAGAGAAAGATTGTTCTCTCTTGTGCAATCCTTCACGGATGGATTTCCCTTTCTGGGGCTTCAATGACTCACCTATTCAGCTTCGTTTCTTCAAGTTTCTCTTTAAGCCTTTCTTTTCTTGTTCTTCTCCTCCCTCTTAACTCGCGCTCCATTTGAGAGGAAGGAATATTTGGCTTTCAGGGCTGGGTGGAACATGCCACCAAAGTTGAAATTCTCACTTTTGAGTTATCTTGAAGGGATTGGGCCGACAATGCTTCTCTCTTCTTTTCTTTCTTTCTTTCTCTTTATTTTTTCTTTTCTTTTCTTTTTCTCTCCCCCTTTTTTGGGATAAAATTCGGTAAGAAATTTATAGCTTCCTTGATGGGGGGGGATAAGTTAATGCTTGAAGATGGTTTGATACCACAGACACAGGTTGAGGCTCAAAGATAGTTTTGAGTATCAAAGAATAGGTTTAGTTGAAAAAGATGACTTAGAGTCCGAAGCAGTTTAACACCTAAAACTAGCGGATCAAGGAATAAATTGGTGCTCAAAGGAGATTTGGTGCCAAAGGATGGGTTGAATCTCGTGTATAGATGGCTTGATGCCAGAAGGGCATGTCAAGAACCAAGAGAGGTTTGAAATCTCAAGGCTTTGGGACAAACTCCACTGAGGGAGTGTTGAAATTGGAAAAGGAAAGACATGGGTCATCTTTGTGTTTGCCTTCTTGACTTTGCCTGAAATTTTGCTTGAAGTCTTCTTCTTCAAACTTGCCTTTCTAACTTTGCTCGAAGTTTTGCTTGAAGCCTTCTTCCTTAGACTTGCCTTTTTGACTTTGCCTAAGGCTTAGCTTGGAGCCTTCTTCTGATTTTTTTCTTACGATCTTGTTTGTCGAAGATACGTTACTTGAGATTTCGCCCGAGACTTTGTTTGGAGTTTTGCTTGATGCTTTATTGGTGACTTTTCTTGGAGTTTTCGTCACCAGATCTGCTCTTTTGACTTTCTGAGCTGGTATGCTTTGTTTGAAACTTTTGTCAATGAGGTTCCTTCGCTCTAGCTTTGTTTGAAACATTTTGACCGTTGGATGGGGTTCTGCTTACACTTGGGTTTCTGGATTTCCTCTCGCCATAGATCAAACCATTGACTTCAGTCCACGATTAGACTATTGAATTTGTTTCTGGCCTCTAGCGGACTGTTGAATTTGCTTTTGTCCTGAATCGGACAGCTGGATTTACTCCCGGCCACGATCAGAGCGTTGACTTTACTTCTGGTCAAAATCTGGCCATTGGATTTGAATTTCATCATGATCGGACCTTTCTTGGGTATATCTAAATTTCTGATCCTTCTTGGATATTTTTGTCATTTCTTGACTTTCATGAATGCTTTTGTCATTCTTGACTTTCCTGAATGTTTTTGTCATTTCTTGATTTTTCAGGACATTTCTGTCATTTCTTGACACTTCTGGATAATTCTGTCATTTCTTGACATTATTGAACATTTAAATCATTTCTTGACTTTCTAGGATATATCTGTAATTTTTGATTCTCCTATACTTGTCTGTTACTTCTTGACTTTCCAGGGTATATTTACAAATTACAATTGCTTGATTTCTTGAACTTCTTTGTCCTTTCTTGACTTTCCAGAGTCTTTTTATCATTTCTTGACATTTATGGGGGTTCTTGTCATTTCTGGACATTTCTGTCATTTCTTGACTTTCCATAGTATGTCTGTAATTTTCTAGCTCTCCTGGACTTGTTTGTCATTTCTTGACTTTCTTGACCTTCCAAGGTATATTTGCAATTATCTGATTCTCCTAGACTTGTTTGTCATTTCTTGACTTTGTAAAATAATTTTTTTAATTTTCTAAATTTTCTAGACATGTCTATCATTTCTTGACTGTCTGGGAGTATATTTGCAACTTCTTGATTTCTTAGACATTTCTCTCATTGCTTAACTTTCCAAGGTATTTGTATAATTTCTCGATTTTCCTGAACTTCTCTATCATTTCTTGACTTTCCATGATATTTCTATAATTTTGTGGGTTTCCTGGGTTTTTCTGTCATTCTTTACTTCCCAGGGTATTTTTGCAGTTTCCTAAGTTTCCCTAAACTTGTCTGTCATTTCTTGACGTTTCAGGGTATATTTGTAGTTTCTCGATTTTCTTAGGCTTATCTGTCATTTCTTGACTTTTCAAAGTTTATCTATAATTTCTAGATTTCTCTGGACTTATCTGTCATTTCTTGACTTTTTAGGGTTTATCTGTAATTTTTAGATTTCCATGGACTTATCTGTCATTTCTTGAGTTTCTAGAGTTTATTTGTAATTTTGAATTTTCCTAGATTGACTTATCATTTCTTGACTTTCTAAGGTTTATTTGTAATTTCTAGATAGGCCAGGGACATTTTGGTAATTTCGGGACTGAACAAGGTGTTTTAATAATTTTTGGACAGACGAGGAATGTTTTTGTAATTTTTGGCAGGCCAGGGGCATTTTTGTAATCTCTAGACTGAATAAGGGTATTTCTGTAAGTTTGGGCAGGTCAGGGGTATTTTTGTAATATCTAGATTGAACAAGAGTTTTTATGTAATTTCTGATTGTTTCAAAAATTACAATATTACCCCCCAAAGAAATTACACAAGGCATAATCACAGGGACATATATGCAAACACAAGGGTATATCTGCAACATATCTTTGTTGGGCTCCAAAAAGAACACAAGGCACACCCTCCTTGGTGGAGGTACACAAAGAACAAGACACCTCCGGAGATTGCTTCTCCTCCTCGGGCTTCGATCCCCTTTTCTTTCACCACCAAGGGGTTTTTTATAGGGGGAAAGAGACCTACCCAGGCAGGTCTTTAGGGAACCTACCAGGGCCCGGGTAGGTCCATGGGATGACATACCCTGGCCCGAGTAGGTCTCCCCCTCTTTTTTTTTTTTTGGTTTCTTTCTCCCCTTTCTTTTTTTTTTGGGATCAACCTATGGCTGGTCAGGGTAGGTCCCCACCTACCCGGACCAGGTTGGTCTTGATTTTTTTCTTTTTTTTTCTTTTTCAGGGTTCAACATTGGTCTATTCCTTTCAAGAGAATTGCTTGTGCTCTCGTAATCCTTTCAAGAGAGTTTCCTTTCATTAAGAATAAGGATATCATACTTTTGCTGGTTTCATGTCAGACGTTTAAAGATGCTAGAACATTCTGGCCCCTTTAATCTTATGCAAAAGGAAAAAGAAGATATACTATCTTCTATGTCATTTTTCAAAGTTCCTTGTGCCTGAACCAGACCTACCCGGACCAGGTTGGTCTTGATTTTTTTTCTTTTTTTTTCTTTTTCTGGGTTCAACATTGGTCTATTCCTTTCAAGAGAATTTCTTGTGCTCTGGTTATCCTTTCAAGAGAGTTTCCTTTCATTAAAGGCCGCTTTGAGAATCGGGTGGGATGGCGTATTCGAGGGGGTGGGCGCGAATACGCCATCCCGCCCCGGTTAACGCCGGATGTGTGTGAGGAGAAAAGGTGGGGCCCACACCTTTTCTCTCTCATCGGTTGGCTATCCCGTTGCGGTATTCGGTTTTCAAAGCGGCCCTAATAGAATAAAGATATCATACTTTTGCTGGTACCATGTCAGAAGTTTAAGGATGCTAGAACATTCTGGTTCCTTTTAATCTTATGCAAAAGGGAGAAGAAGATATACTATCGTCTATGTGGTTTTTGAATGTTCCTTTGTCCCTGAACCAGTGTGTGCATAAGATGTGTACCAATTAGCATCAAGTAGTTTACCTTGTAACTTCCAAATAAAAATGACACCACCAAAATTGCCACTCATTAGAGGATTAATAAGTTGATTGTATTCATTAGTATTGTAGAGGCTAAAAAGTGGTACCTCGAATTGAGAGCTACACCTCTAAGATTTGTAGACCGGGGAAGGAGGAAGCCGTCCAGGAGGTAAACCTGTGAGCAAAGAAACCATGTCAGAAAACTCAGAAGGAGTCCCGGGAGAATTCTCAGGGGATAACCCTCCGATGTTTAAGTAAGGTGAATACTTGGACGAGAGGAAGAGCGCTCAAATAAGAGACAGAGTGCTCGGGTAGAGTGGGAGAAGCGTGTGAAGGGTGATTGGGAGTGCTCAGACGGCTTGAAGTTGCACGGGAGACAAGTAGAGAGGTTCAGTAGAGTGTGAGAGACGTCGTAAGCGTACCTACCTAGCCGTCTGGCTAGGGTCCTAATTATAAAGTCCTTCTCGAGCTCATCTCGTTCCCTTCGCCTTCTGACTTAGTGGGGTCGTGGTTGCCCTGATCGTGGAGTCATGGACTATTTGTCTACTCGCCTTACGGGAGGAGAGGGGACGTGGGCGGTAACCCATCGCCCCATTACCTTCTAGGATAACTCCCACCATTATTGAGGTAATGGTCACCCGATCGTGCGCCACGTGGACCGTGGAGCAAGTACATGCGCGGAGAACGTGACTAAATCTTGGGCCAGTCTTTAGTGGGCCTTGGCAGGTGACGTCCTGGACTGTGGGCCGATCCGTGTTGGGACTTATTGGGCCCTGGCGAGTTTCTTCATCCTCAAGTATGAAACAATGTCAACAAACAAAGGTTTTCTAGGTGAGTATCAACATCACTGTCCAAAAATATGGTTTACTGTGTTCCTTGTAAGAACTGACTCAACTCTTCAACTGTACAAGTCCCAAGTATCTTAATAAGGTTAGCCTTTGTTGGCATATTTATTTCAAGAGAGTTTGTCTACTTGATCCGCTATGAGCAGCACAGGTCGACACAATCTTGGGTTCCAATACGGTATTGCCAAACCAAGCTGGCCAACCTCAATCCAAATCTGCAATGTAAACTTCAATTATTGGGCATTTCAACTCCACATAATATCAAAATAGTTATCTAAAAATGCAAATTTGTTTCATGTATCAAAAAATTATGGCAGATTGACGGGTCAAAAAAGGGTTAGTATTGAATGAAATGAAATAGGGTCGATTCCCCATGGATTCCAAAGAGTTCTGGAATAGATGGAAGAAAATTTCCAAGAACCATCCAGAGAAAAAGGTGAAGGACAGAAAGCTACAATTTATTCCTCAGCAGGGGGAAGAGCTTCTTCCCCTCTGCGCTGATATGGCATGGAAAGATGAACAGGGGAGGAAAAGCAATGAAAACTAGTCTTGAATCCTGTTTATGCGGCTTAAATTTGATTGGCACAAACATGCACTTAACAGTCTCTGAACAACAAGCATCTACGGCTCCTTTTAAGACTTTGTAATCCTCATATTTCCTATTCCATTTGTTTGCTTATTTATGTTCTTTATGGGTCAATATCTGAAAATTGTAAATTGTTTACAAGTAGCAATTACTGATTCCAGGGGGACAATCCCATTGTTCTTGCAGGTACATAGTTGCAATGGCACCTTTGCTCCATTATAATGAAAAGGAATGTCAGACGCACATGGCACCATTAGTGCTTATTGCTGTTCCAAGTCCATATATGAAACATTTTAAAACAAGTTCCAAATCACTTATGAAAGGTTTTTTTTTTTTTAAAGTCACTTATGAAAGTAATTGAATACATGCCAACCAAGATTTCTACAATGCTCAAGTAAAGACTCTGAGATAGTGGAATTTTTTGGTTGCCACAGGTATATGATATTATACAGTAAAACAAGCAATAATAATGGAGCAGACCTCAATCAAAATTTAACATGGTACCATGTATCAACTTACTTTAAGGTCTCAACAAGAGCTCCTGGAAGCCTATGCTCTTCATTGAAAGCGGGAACTATCAATGATATGTATTTCTCGGCAGGATCAAAAATGGAGGGACATTGGACCTAACATGAATTCCCAAAGTTATAAGCAAAGGCATCATAAATTTGTTGTTTAACACAAAAATACAGAATTACATACAATCCTTATGAATAAGGTAAAAAAAGGAAAAGTGAACAGTATCACATATTAATTAAAATGAAAACAAAAGGTGTACAAATATGAAAACAAAAACAAAAAAGAATTGCCAATCATCCAAAGAGGTCCCATCATAAGCATATTCTCTCCGAAAATCTAATCTGCTATGTGGTTATTCATCTCTCCCCAAACAGCCCAAACTGTAGCATGACAATACTACACCTCTGCGTTCCCTTCTTTCGTCATTTAACAAATTAGTTGTACTATCCACCTTCTAAAAGGAAAAAAAAAGAATCATTTCACGTTCTCTAAGAGAATCCTGGTTACTTCTTTTCAAACTGATCATCACTTTGCTCCTTCCCATGTGAAGCACCAAATATGCAGTAAACAATACATGCCCACCGATATAACTAAAGCACATATATACCAGTAATAATTCTGGCCATAAATTACTTTGAAAAATAGGCAGTAAGATGAGCATTAATCTGCCTCTATCATCATGTTCCTTGCAGCACAATGTTTTTTAATTCAGATCATATTTTTAAGGTCCACGACCCAAAATACTTAAATTTCTGCGCCATCTGGGGACAATAGAGAAGCTGAAATCAAGCAGAAAAATAGATCCCAAACAGAGCCAATTTGGACAATAGAGAAACTCAAATCAATCAGAAAAATATATCCCCAACAGATTATGAACAACGAGGCCAACGAAGATAACTCAAATATAACAATTTGATCCTGTGGAATACGCATAAACAATTTCCGCCGTAGGACCAAAAAATCAACTTTCCAATGCAGGATCCCTCACCAGGGATCGACCTTGCAAACATTATCCACGAATTGAATTGCTCAAAAAGAAAGCGTTGCTGACCTTAATCAAAGAGTTGGGATCATCGAAGAAAGCGGCTGCGTTGCAGTTGCGTTCGAGACTGAGATCGAAAAGGAAATTAACGAAAAAGGAAGAGACGGTTTTTCCTTGACATTTTGGTCTGAACAGGTGGGACTTACAACTGCCTGCAGTCGATCTTCCTCAAAATCTCGAGTAAGACGGCTGCAGCACTGAGCATCAGGATCAGAGCCTGCAGAAAACCATGACGGGAGCTGGAGGGTTAGAAAGGTCGGGGTGAGAGAGAGGCAGAGAGAGAGAGAGAGAGAGAGGACCACGGTGGAGACGAGGAGGTAGAGGGGGAGATGGGGAGGGAGGAGCTCCCATGTCGCGGCCAAGGCGTCCATCCTCAACCCGCCTCCCAGAACCATGCAACAGAACCGTCGGATCGTGGCTTCAGGGGGGTATCAAAATTGGGAATTAATGTATGATACAAAGTATATTAAATATTATTTAATGAAACATATCATATGAAAATTGAAATATGAGACATTTGACTTAAATTGGTGGTTAGTTGACTCCGGAAAAAAACAGAAAGACTTTAGGGCACATTTGGTTATACTTATGTCGGTGGTTGAATTTCAATCATTTAAATTTTCACGCTAAGTATTTTGAAACATGTTAATGTCACCTCGTATTAAAAAAATATATGAAAAAGAAGGAGAGAGATGGAGAGAACCAAATGAATATTTGAAAATCTCAAAAGTTGGGCAAGATAAGATTTTTCTATTTCTCTACTAGATTATGGAAAGAATTTATAATCCCTAATTAATATCAAATGTGCCCTTAACTTGATAGTGTATTAAATATTATTTCATAAAAAATAACATAAGAATTGAAAAAGAGAAAATTGACTTGGGAGGAATGGTGTCCGTGAGATGGGGTTTACAAAATTGGTGTATTTAATTCTCACCCCGATACTTTTCAATTCCATGCGTGTTCATTTTTACTCCAAGTAAGAGTCCTTGTTCATTGAAGCAAATTTTTCCATTGCTCTGGCAAAAATTGGAGGAAGGTACGGTAGGTACATCTTCCTTTGAAGTGTTTTCTTGGAACTCACCCAAGAGCCTCTACATGTACACTTCTACACTTTTTAATATTTTTTTCTTCAGAGAGAATATGCAAGTATCACTTTTCATTTCAAACGTGCATCTTATTGTGATCCTTTGCACCTTTATTCTCTATATTTTTTAATGATTTCTTCACTTATAACTTGCATTAAATATTTCCTTCGAGCTCATCCAACAACCTCCTCCCTACAACCCTCTCTACTTATGACCCTCACATCTTTCTTCTTTATGCTTTTATACTTTTTCTTTTATTTTCACATTAGCGTAAATATATTAATATTTTATGAGACTAGCAATAGATAATCATTTTTTATGAGTTTTTCGATGTTGCACGTAAGAAAAAAAATACTTTCTTTGCTACTTGTAGATATTTTTGACATTGGGAAGCTGCATGTATTTTTATAGACAAAAGAAATTATAATTTCATCTTTTGGGCATAAACAAAAAAAATCATTTTCTTGACATGAATGTTTCTCCCCCACCCCCTCCCCCCACTCCCAAAAAAATAACGCGTGTATCATACACCCAATCCCACTCCTATCCAACTCCCATTGTTCAAGCCTTTATCCCTTCAATTTGCCCGCTTGTCGAAGTAAAGAAACAAAATAACAAACTTCAAGTTTAGACGAAATCCACCGAAGTTATAACTTAACAAAGAGAGTGTGCAAGTCTTTATCCCTTCAAGATGCCTAGTTGTTGAGGCAAACAAAAAGGGAGCAAGTAATTCAAGAGTCTCTATAACTTGGCCAAAAAAATTACTCACTCCTCGCAACCATTGCATTAAGAAGAAGAACATCACTTCTTTCACATTGTGTTCTGTTTTTCACCTTTGGCAGGGCGTATCCTTTCACAAGCTTTACCCTATAACGACTTTCCGCTCTATAACTACTTTATTTCTTGTACGTGCATACAATATATTTGCATACAATATATTTAATGTATTGTAATTTAAAAATATATTTACTATGTTAAAACATAGCATGTTTGATAATTTACTAACTTTTAGAAATTTAATTTTAGATTGATGAACTTTCAAATATTGTTGATCGAAGGAAGGAAAAGATTCCTTACGAAGGGATAAGAGTTATTTTTCTTGAGAAACAGAACTTGATAAATACCTTCTTAAATTTTAATTGAGAAAATTGATGAAGAAAGAAAATTAGGAGATGTGACATTTCAAAAAGATATATAGGAGGATGCTATAGTTCAATTTAACGAGGAGACAAAAGTCAACATCACCAGAGAAAACATAAAACTATGAATTAGAAAATTGAAAAAGATGTATATTACATTCAAAACTTTAAATGATACTAGTGGATTTGGATGGAATGAGGCAAGTAAGAGAGTGGTTGCTAACAAAGAGTAGCCGACAACATATATAAAAGTTGTATATTTTTTTCAAATCCACTAATATTGTTGGGCTTTGATAAAAATAATTTGTTTGGCTTAGCACTGATGCTACTTCTAATCTGCTCATTTTTTAATTTATGTTATAGTTTCGTCTATAGTCAAAAGAATATCAATATAAAGGCATTGAATATTTGGATCAACTTTGCATATTTTTGGAGAAGAGTACTACAATTGGAGAGTTTAATGACACCGGAGAAAAAGTTATAATAACATTGAGAAAGTTATTAGGAAAAATGAAAGAGGATTTGAAAGAGGATTTGATTATGTATAAATTGTCAATAATGATGTTGTAAGAAACAAATGAAGGAAGGAATAAGAGAAAACGTAAATCATCAACACCTTCTTCTCGAGTTCGAGAAAGAAATGAATTTGAAATCAAAGATAATATTATGATGTTGATTGAAGCACATGATAATTTTCATAAGAAAAAATATGGAAAAAAGGTAGTGCATGATGGAGACAATTTGTTAGATGCGGTAGATGATATATCAAATTTAGATCCCATGCTCAAATTTTATGTTGCAGATTTCACGATTTTGAAAAAATGAAGTTGTAATTCATTAGATTATCACCCGAGAAGAGAAAGACGTGACTATTATTTCAAGCTACTATTGCAGAACTTTTGAATTAGAGGATTAATTTTAGAGTTGGTTTTTTTTTTGAATTAGTAATTTTGAATTTAGGAATTTATTTTGATTAAAGCTTAGCTTGAATTTAGGATTTTTTATTTTTATTACTATGGGTCATATATGAGACTGGATTATATTTGTTTTGAATTTAACTATTAATTATGTGAACAATTATCTTTTTATATGACTTTTTAAAATTTTAATCATGTGTTGACTAGTATTTATTTTAAATTATATTTATTTCACGGTGTACGTATTATCAGATACTGCGTTTAGCGATGAAGAAGAGTTAAAAGTATTGATCATGTTGAGCGATTTTATTAGAAGAAAAATTTGGAGACAATATCTTTCAATTTCTCAACCACATTTTCTTAGAATAGATGATAGAACATACATGAAGTGTTTATTGGACAATCCACTAGCATTGTTTCGTAAAATATATATGATACATTCAAATTCTTTCCTAAACTTATGTAGTATTCTCAAAATAAATGGATTGTTAAAAGATAATAAATTTGTCATTGTAGAGGAACAATAACTAGCAATTTTTCTTGACATAGTTGGACTAAATCAACAATATCATGTAACTCAACAATTTTTTTAATGTTTAGCATGTAATGTCAATTATTATTTTAACAAGGTATTGGATACTATTGTGTCATTATAATGAGACTTCTTATTACATCTTTCATCATTTGAAGTACCTAAGAAAATTAAGGAAGATGAGAAGTTCTATCCCTGTTTCAAGGTATGATTTTGTGTCTTATTTTTTAGTTTTTAAAAAATTATGAATTATCTATGTCAACACATGTCTTATTATAGGATTGCGTTGGAGTGATAGATCGGATATATATTTCAATACTAGTTATTGGGCCTAATCTAACCAGATTTAAAAATAGAAAAGATGTCTTGTCACTAAATATAATGATCTTATGTTATTTTGATATACAATTTGTATGTCTTAGTTAGTTGGGAGGATTCAATAACATATGCTCATATTTTAACGTCATCACTCCGAAGATATGATAAATGTATTGTATCTAAAAGTGTTATTTACTTTTCTAATGACATTCTATACATGCCTTCAATTTTATACTTTATTGAATAATTATGACTTTATTTCATTTGTTCTAATCAAATATTATGTTGTGGATGTAGGAAATGCAAATTTCTCAAGATCTCTGGTTCCATATCTTAAGACTCGTTATCATTTAAAAGATTTAGATGGTGAAAGCAACCAACCTCAAACTCTAAAAAGATACTCAATCATAGATATTATTCATTGGGAAATGTCATTGAGAGAATGTTTGGGATGTTTAAAGCTCATTTTTCAATTCTGAAACTTGCATCACATTATCCATATCTAATCTAAGTTAAACCAGTGATTGCATGTTGGGTATTACATAACTATATTCAATTATATGATATTAAAGATGAGATTGCACCGTATACAGAAGAAAGGTTGTTAGAGAACACATGAGAAAACGATGATTCATATTATATTCCTATTTGACTTGAAGATAACAATATGTCACTGTATGAGCTAAAACAAGAGTTGGATTGTTCCGCGATGGACGTTGTTTTGCTATGTAAGAAAGGTGATAGTTTGCAAATGTAACACTTCGATTTTAGAAAGTCTAGATAAATATTAATATCTCTTAATTAAAGTCCAATAATTTGGCCCACTTAATTAATTTAGGCTCAATATATTTTATTAATTAAATTAAATAAATATTCCGCTTCTTAACTGTGTAACTTTTTATAGGAATGTCCGATAGGGTCTATAAATTAATCATCTACAAGTTTAATGTTAGATAGTTTCATAAATTATGTTATTTTGTAGGTCAAAAATAATAAACAATGATTAAGGTGTTTTTAGAAATTATAATAATGCCAATAATTAATGTATGGTAGAGGCACTTATAGATCGATGGATGGCTTGAGTTGATGGTTCGGGGGTTTGGTTAATGTTGAAATGTAAGGGGTCTTTTTGAAAATTACGATATTTTTTGTTTGAACATGTTCATTCTCATGGGCTTTATCTAAAAGATAGGTGAATGCCCCACATGTTGCTTACGTGGAGGTGGGTGGCGTAGGCGGTTATGTTTGGTGGTGGGTCTTGGGGAGGTTTAAAACATGATTTGTTGACTCGGCCCAACTTGGGTGTACCACAGCATATCTGGGGAAACCCAATACGTGGTATGTCTTGAATCCGCTGAGTTGGGATGGGTCTTCTCTGACTGGTTGTGATCCAGTTATTTTTCGATGACTTTTCACGGATTGGAGGTGGATCCATGTCCGTAAAAACTTGAGAAAGTTGATCTGTGCTGATTCAAGACAAATCCAATCATTTTCTAGCCGATTTTAGCTTTGAATCAAAGGTAACCCTTCAACTTGAACCCTATAAGGCCAGCCACCAGAGAGTAGCTCAATCCGGTGGGGGGAGGGTCAATCCAACTGGGGCAGGGGTGACCAGTTGCAATAGGGCTAGCCATGGATCTAGGGTTTGGAAGGGGGATAGGGGACAACTAGGATCGAGTCGCACCGAGTCGCATGCGGCCCAAGCGTATCGTACTGGATGTGGGTAGATACAGTGCGAATCAACAAGTTGTCGGACCTCGGTTTAAAATACCCCACCATCTCTCAAATCTCTCATTTCTCTTCACTTTCTCTCTCTTACCCTTTCTTCATATGAGATTCTTCCTCTCAAATATAAGTGAGTGGGATAGAATAAGAAGAGAAGAAGAGATGCAAAAGAAGAAGATAAGATGATGAACATAAAGAAGAAGTGATGCAGGTATGCAGATTTATGAGAACATGTAAGTGAAGGGTTGTTTAAATTAGTTATTTAGAGAAGATATAATTACAGAAATATGTATTTTATTTTGTTTAGGATAGTGAAGTCATCCCTACGCACACTGGAACTATCAGAAGATTGAGCGAAAACCACTATAAGGGTTCAAGGGACATCTTAGAGTTGGTTTGGGGACTTCACCCTAAAAGTGTGCACATGATGAACTAAGTGTATGCTATTCTTTATGTATATTGTTGTTTTAATATTATTTTGATACTTAGAAACTTTGATTATAGTGGAGATTAATTGTAAATTAGATATATGATCTGAATCTTTATGATTATTCATCTAATTAGCCATCAACTGTAGTTGATGTATCTTCAACTTGTTTATTCAGCTTAATTAAGTATTGTTCTGATAAAAGTTTGCAAAGATATTTATATGAAATTGAGCATATGAGCAGTGTCTTCTCAGAGGGGATTGTTGGCAATTTGTAGGAAACATCCACTATGGAAAGTCCCATGTCCGAGGATAAACAGACTTTTGTTAAAACCCGAAAACCAGAATAAATTATGATCTGGTGGATGGTGGGGTAAAGAGATTCCCGATCTTGTGCAATTGATTCAAACCGATAGGTCCCTTACAAGGAGGGCATTTGTCTATATGCCTTCTGTTTGGAGCAATGGTATTGACTGATTGATCCCTTATATTGTGATTTGGATGTATGTCTGACCATTGTAGTATGATTGTATGTAATTAAGATTGCTTAAATTGTAATTGGCCTTAATAAATTAAAGACACATGATTATGAATGTGGATTGAATACTAAGACTTGCACATACATTTCACAAGTATGATTGACTGGTATGATTGAATCTGGGTTAGATTCGGATGAATACTGAATTGATTAGCAAATCGATCGTAACAATGGATTGATTGATAGTTAAATTGATTGACTGACAATGATTGATAATTGTTCTGTTTCGTTATTACATCCTTGAATTTATGTTATATGTTTAGAATTGAAAGAATTGTGATAGTTAAACTATTATGACATTTTGCAAAAGCTATTACATAATAAACATGTGATTGGTTTTAATATCTACTGAGTCTTAAGACCCACGTCCATTGCTTACCCATTTTTTAGGAATTCCATAAGTGTTTGACTTTTAGACTACAAAGAATAATAGGTTGGAGGCTGATCTCTGGAAGAATAGTTTGATTCCCTGCATAAGAACAAGTAGGTTTAGTTTACTTCTATATAAGAAATGTAAAATTTGACTTTTGGATGGAGAGATATAGAACATTATTTATGATGTAATTTACATATGTTTATGTTAATGAAAATGGTTGGTTTATTTTTGGAATGAATGATGGTTTGGCCTTTAGCACCATGTGAATTTCTCAACTCACAACGTTTGTGTATGAGGTGACGTCCCCAGACCGGATAAAGAATATCGGAGAAGGGACACCACAGAGAATAGTATCAAAGTAAGGTTGTGAGACTTGAGATTTATTCGTAGCCATCATATTAATACACCATACCTGTAATGCCCTGGATCCTTGGTAGGTCTTGCTGGATCTTCATTGGATCTTCTAGATTTATTTCGGTGAGTTTCGGTTCGCTTTAGTGGCTTCCGAGTTGAGTTTTACGATCCGTGTGAGTTTTTCTCTTGTACTAGTTACGGAACCCTACGGTGAGTTTACTTGTCAGTTCCTCGACTCGTGGATGCTACAACGACGATGTACTCTTCGAGCCTGTCGTTTCGACTATTTTTGCGTATTGTTCGGAGATAGGGCCAGAAATCAGATTTTTTAGAAATTAGGAAAATTTCTAATGTCTTTTCCTTTTTCTTTCATTTTCCTCTCTCCTCCTTCTCATTCGCCGCCGTCGTCTCTCTCTCCCGTTTCCTCTCCTCTTGTGGCTTCTCGGCTCCGACTACAGACGGGGTACCTAGAGGCACGTGTTGGGGATGCTGTGGAGCTGACTGGGTGTGCGACGGAACGAGGATCGAGATGGTTTTGGCGTGATCCCGAACGGTGGATTCAAAGCCGGTGTTCGAGCTCGCGGCGTGGTTTTCGGCGCGGTTTAGTCCCTTCGGGGCACGGTTTCTTCGGTGGAGGTAGGGTGATGGTTCCTCACTTCCTCCTGTTCGTTTTCCCTGCCCTTGCACTTCGTTTGGCGCGGAAATGGCCGAGTTTGGGCTTGTTTAGCCTAAACCGTGATTTTCGGGTTTTGTAGGGTTCGCCGAAAAACGGCAACCATTTGTAGCTCGGTTAGTGTTGAACTGACCGTTGGGATGTTAGGATCCCATCCATGCTAGTTTTGTGTCGATCGGTGGTCATTCGAGGCCGGTAGGAGCCCGAGAACCTCGTTGACCCATTTAGGGTGGATTCGTTGGAATTGCCCCGATCTTGTGTTTTTGTGCTTGCATGTGGGCTTTTTAGCCTTATTATGTTGTTTTTCATCGTGGAGGGTTGTTTCCCCTGCGCTTCGGCGTGAATAGGGCGTGGAACGGGCCGATTTGGCCAACCCTCCGTTTTCCCGCCGTAGTTGGTGTGGCGGTCGTTCCAGGGACCGTTACATGCCCTGACGGCCCCACGACTGACCGTTACAGCGTCTGGGTTGATTCAAGTTCTTCGGGGTTTTGAGAGTGTGACGGCCTAGGGGTGGCGCGTCACATCTCTCTGACGCGTCCCGTGAGACGCGTTACGTCTATTTTGTCGTTTTATGTTTGGGTTAAGTCGGTTCCTCTGACGCGCTTGCCCCTGTGCGTCAGGTGAGTGTAACGCGCCTGCCCCAGGCCGTTACATTCTGGTTGACTGACGTTGACCTTTTGAGGCGGTTCCCCTGGTGCGCCTGCCCTAGCGCGACATGTGTGCGTAACGCGCCTGCCCCAGGCCGCTACGTTCTGTTTGACCGTGTTTGACCGAGTGAGTCGGTTCGCCTAACGTCCGTGCTCCCGTGCGTTAGGTGTGTGTAACGCGCCTGTCCCATGCCGTTACATGCTGTTTTGGCTGAGTTGGGTGGTTGCGTCGTTGTCTCTAACGGCCTCGTCCCCGTGCGTTAGGTGATTGTAACGCGTCCGGTCGGGACCATTACATGCCTCTCAGCCAGTTGTTGTTCTGGGTTTTGCTGGCCTTGACGCGCTTGCCCTGGCGCGTTAGGTGGCTGTAACGCGTTTGGTCTGACGCGTTACATGGTCCGAGTGTGTTTTGAGTTTGAGGGTTGTTGGCCCTGATGGCCCCGGTCAGGCACGTCAGGCTGGTGTAACGCGCCCGGTGCTGGCCGTTACATGCCTTTGCGTTTCTAGAGTTGGTTAGGGCGGTGTGTGTGACGGCATGTTCCCTGACCGTCACGTTGGATGTAACGGCCTAGCGTTAGACCGTCACGTTCATGTAGCGGTCTAAGGGTGGTGCGTTACATGCCTTGTGCTCCGATTTCCGTGATTCCGGTTTCTGCTTGTCTTGGCTTGGCCTTGTGGTCTGCCCGTTGTCCCGTGGATGTCTCCTGACGTCCTATGAGGGCTAGGACTACGTTGTAAGGTAGCCAGGAGTCTTCTTGCTTGTGGTAGGATTCTCTATCCTACTCTTGTGTGTGTCTTTGGTTGGGTTCCGGTCAACCCGGGGTGACCCAACGGTTGACGGGCGACCTTGCGTGTGGGTGTCTTGGCGGTTTTCGTCTAGTCCGAGACACTGGTTCTGGATGCCTCGAGGTATCGTCTTACCTTGGTTTGCGTATCCAGGCGTGTCTGAGGGTCTTTAGTGTTCCCTCAGGTCTCCGTGAGTTATTTTCTGGAGTGTCGTTTTCTTGTGGCTTAGGATTAGACCGATTGGCGGCTTGTTCCGCTGTTGTGACGATCTTGCCTTTGAGTCGTTCGACTCGGGATCGTTACGTGGTAGGTCTAGTTGCCTGGTCCTGAGTCGGTTGGCAGTGGTTGTACTGCCAGTGGTGCTTCGTAGTACGTGTGATAGGGCTTCCTTAGACTGTCTGTACTCTAGCACTTGTGTTTTGGAGTCTGTGCCTTGTGAACCTCCACTAGTCGTAGCCTGTGACGTAGGCTTTTTTTTAGTACGTCACCCACCGGGAGTGGTGGACGGGCAGTTTCCCGTTACACGGTTTTTAAGCTAGTTCGTGGGCCCCGGCCAACGGTAGCGTCCTACCGAGGGGAATACTAGCTAGAGGCCTGGCCTAGGTAGGTAGTGGTCAGTGTGTGCACACGTGGTCAGGGACTGAGGACTTGCGTCGACGGGCGTGACCCTGACTAGTCACTCGCAGCGTGGTACTGCGGTCTTATGTCCGTGCGGTGCCGTTCTTCCTTGGAACGTCTGTTCCTTGGACCTGGTTCTTGGTGTGTCTAGTCTCCTCCGTGCTGCACACGGTCTGGTAGACGTGACACTTGTGGCGCAGTGTAAGACATCAGTGGACGCATCTGGCTGTTCTTCTAGTGTGAGGGTACTCCTATCACTTGACCGGCGACTCTCGCGTTTCTCAGAGCCGGTGTTCTCCTTTCCGTGTCAGCTAATCTTGGCCTTGCCCAAGATTTGCTTCCCTGGCTGTGTGGTCTGTTCTTGGCTGTGTCCAAGATGAGCTGGGGTTGCGTACACGATGTTCCAATCGTGTACCGTTGTGGTTGTTTATCCGTCCTGGCAGGTCTTCGTTTTGGACCTGGTGTCGGGTCGACAGATCGGTAACTTCTGACTTTGCTGATCAGAGTCGCCCTTCTGTTGTTGCTTGGAGTAGTTTGGGGTGCCGAGGTTAGTTCGGCCGCCGCTTGTCTGGCGCGGGTTTCCCCTCTTGCTTGTTCCCTACTCCTACTTCCCGTCTGTTACTACTGCTTGTAGCGTAGTTTTACAGCTTTGTAGTGTATCTTTTCCTGCTTTGCTACACCTACTATTTTTGTCGTTGTTGTTCCGTGTTACTGCGTGTTTTTCAGTGGGGATCCGCGTGACCCCTACTGAGCCAGTGACACGTGGCTCACCCCTGCTCTTTTAGGTGGGGTGGCGTTGTTCGTTCTGCTTCCGCGTGGTTCCTGGAGTGTGCGTGCTCGTTGCGTGCCGTTGCTGCCAGCTGGTACCTACGTCGGGCTTTCCCGACCTTTTGGTACGTCTTTCCTTTCTGTCGACTGTACTGTGCTAGACTTGTTGTCTTTAGCTTTGGACTGACTCTGGGATATAATTGTTAATTTAAACACTTAATTAAAAAGTAATTTTATTTCTGCTACTTTAGCAAACCTATCTAATGAAATTTAATTGCTTACTGTACTATCTCTGTGGCTTCAATGTACTCTACACGTGCCTTTTTCCCTTCGGAGCTTTCCGCTCTTGGGAGGCCTCGCGGGTTCCATGCGGTATCACGCGTATCCGGTAGTCCTACCGGGTATGCTGGGTATCCGGAATCCGGATCGCTACAATACCGCTAGATTTTAGAAATTTATATGAGAATTTGTAGTCAACCTTAAAGGTTAGATTAATTTGGGTTAGTTCTCCTAGGTTAGTTCACCCTTGTAGAGTATGGTTGGGAGTGATGATTCTATGGTAAAGCCTTCTCACGTGAAGATGGTGACACACCTAGGTCGGCACCTGCATTTACTGAGGATATAGTACATGGTGAGCAATCTCTAGGAGGGCAAAGTGTTGTCCCCACTCTGGATTTGTCACTGGCAGAATTACAGGTGTTTGCCCAAATATTTCATGTGTTAATGCATATTATGTAATTGTAGGTCCATAGTTAGGCAATAAGACAAGCCCAGTAATAAGAATAGATGTAAAAACATCCAAATAGGGCCATATGAGCTAATTTAATAGAATAATTCAAGAATATGAGTCCTCTAATTTTTTTTAAGGGGAGGAGTCAACCAAAAATTATAGGAAGTTGGACAAAACAAATTGAAAAGATATCTAAGACTATTAGTTATGTAGAACATAATGAAGTGAAATTCACTACATTTATATTAAAATATTTGTGTAGATGAATGGTGATTCGGTTCATTAGTTCATCCTTAGAATGATGGGTAACGAGAGTGGCACAACAAAAGATTACAACATGGGGTAGATATAAAAAGCTAAGTGGAAATTTTAGGAGGAAATGAGAATACCCACAATTATTTGGTAGATATCGAACTTAAATTTTGAGGACGAAAATTTTTAAGTATAAGAGATTTATAACATCACAACTTTAGGAAGTCCAAATACATATTGATCTCTCTTAAGCAAAGTCCAATAGTTTGGCTCACTTACTTAATGTTCACAACTTTGTCACTTACATATCGGGGTAGGGGGCACCACAACAAATATTTATTATTTCAAGCCCATTGTACCATGTTTCGTAATATTATAATTTTTGTTATTGAACATTTGATATTTAAGTTTGCCTTTATTTTTATAATGTTCATTGATTGTGCATCAAATGTACTTTTTCCTTCTTTGATTCTCCAAAAATCAATACTTGAGTATGACTCGTACGTCTAAATAAAGTCCTTAGGACTAAATCCACTAAAGCTTGAATTCAATTCATTATAGATTTTTACTTGACTGAGCATGAATTCTTTTTCTCTTAAATTCTCACTCTCACTCAGTAAACTTTGAATTCAATTTTTAATGAATTCTCACTTACCTGCCTAGCGTGTGAATTATAATTCAAAATCAAAACCCAACAAAATACGTTCATTAATGAAATACGATTTACTAGAGTGAGTTTAATTATACGTCTCACTAATCCCACCTTCAACTTTGATAGTGAATTGACTAGTAATTTGGTAGTGTGTTTCTAAAATTTGAAAAAGAGAAGAGTTTTAAAAAATAATATTACTTTTCTAGATAATTACTACAATATTCTCAAACTAAAAATATTTTCAAATTTCTACACTCTGACCAAAAAAGCACATAGTGCATCGTGCCTGCCTACATATTCTAATTTAAAAACATGTATTACAATAACATGGTGTATTCAAGTGTAAAATGTCACTTCTAAAAATGAATACTTTAGAAGTGCATATAGTTTAAAATATATAAGATTGCATAGTTACTTTGCTCAATCTATCACCATCTTCACGATTCAGTGCTTCGCACCATATGTCGCTTGTTAGAGTATCGTATTGCTTCCAATTTGTACCATATCTAAGAGTACTACATAACTTCTTCACTTAGGTAGTATTTGATTGGGATGTTTACAGTAAACTTCTATAAAAAAATCATGGTCCACGTAATTATTGAGTTGTCAGGAATTCTTGAGATAAAAAATCTTTCTCCTCTCTCTCCCTTCACATTGGGAATAATAAATTACAATAAATGTTAAGATGATTAAAAATATTAGAGGGATTTAAATAGACTAAAATAGTGGATGGGAGGTTTAAATGGGCAGGTTTAAATGGTTGACGAGCATTTAATTACTAAATGTCATCGGAATGCACCCAAAAACAACTCCTCGTAGAATTATTGAGATTTTGAGATACAATAGTTGATATGTATATCTATCTCTAACTTTGAAATATGTGGAGCACGAAAGTTAGAGTGTCATTTTTACATTTGATTGGGATGATAGGAATGTCATACATTCCAATGATTGGAATCTAAAAATCACTTTTAATATATCATTTCGAAAAGTACTTTATCAATTCTTCACTTGATCTGTCACTTTTGATAATATTATACTGCTTCCAAGAACACTATATCACTGTACAATTGACACATAAAATATATCGCTTCCAAGAGCACTATATCTCTTCCTTGCTCAATATATCTTTTGCGAGAACGCTGTCACTCTTCTTTACTCAATGTATATTTGCTCAATGTATATTTGCTCAATGTGTCACCTTTTGAGAGTACTATATCACTTTTTTCATTCAATTTATCACTTTAGAGAATTATATCCATTGCAAGAGCACCGTATCACTTTCTATTTGATACCTAAAATATATCACTTCCTTGCTCAATTTATAACTTCCAAGAACATTATATCACTTCTTTACTCAATGTTACGGTGGAAAATGAAAGATATAGATTTGAAAATATCTTTTGCTTGAAACATATTTTGATAATTATTTAATAAACATTATTATATTTAACAAATTCCCAAAGAACCAATCGATGTTTTAAAAGAAGGACCAAATTGACCGGTTTGACCAGTTGACCTGAGACCCAATCCCAAAATTGGGTTGTTGTCCTATTTAGATTGGCCAACACACAAAATTCGATAAAGCCCAATTAACCGGAATAGATCTTATACAACCGACTTAACTCAGTAAAACTCACGTGACCTAACCGACTCTAGATCTTTTTCATATTTTCACTATTGCCATGCTTTTTTAATTAGCTTTATATTTAACATTTAAAGAAATATAGAAGTTGAGAAGTCATCTTTGAAATTCTACCCCTTATCATTTAGTAGTATTAATATCATTTTTGGACGTTGAGAATATTGTAATCTAGATTCTAAAGTATTTATTCTCTGCATGTAAAAACAGAAAACGTACCGGATCAACTCATGCTTTCCCATGGGATAACAACAACTTGCATGCCACAAAACCACTAGTCCTGGTATTAGGAATTGTTGATTCTAATCATCAGCCATCAATTGATTATTTGTATGAATTTGTGGACAAGACAAATGAGTATATCAAGAAATTTTTTTGGCGAGAAGATAAGTGCATCTATGAGATTTAGTTTTACGAGAAGTTAATTCTAATTGATAAATTGTCATGTATAGTCTTTATTTAATGTAATTTTTCTTCCTTTTTTATACTGTCATTGTTAGTAGTTGTTTAGTGTATCTTTTTATTTTTAAATATATATTACAGTGCATATTTCATGCTTCCAAGGTTCGATAGGCCGTATGTAATCGTACCAATTTTAGCCTAGTACAGTCCAATATGGTCCGATATGTCGGCACGCCACCGCATGCCAAGAGGAATTTTTTTTACAAAAAATCATGTCTTTTATATGAAAACTTAACATTTTTAAAGATTAACTTTAAATGTCAAACACATGGTGCATTTAACTTGTTGAATGGTGGATTGAGTTTAGGAATAATAGATCTAATTCTTACTTTTCTATTTGCGTAGACTTAGCTACATACCTACACCTACACAAATATCCAACATATTTGGTAAAAATTGTGAATAGATAAGCACAATAGAGCAAATACATTATACATCATTGATACTCATCTAATGAAAACATACAACATTAAACATGAGGAAGTTCAAATTCTTTAGATTCATGCTTCCCGGCTTCTCCAAGAAACTAGCTTCCTCCCAATCATAATCCATGGTTGTTCCACGTACAAACAGAATGCATAATCTCTTTATAAAGGGTAATGTCCTCCCTTAAATTACGTAACGAGTGGATTAAACTATAAAAAATGTGTGTATAAATTAGTATGCATTTTAAGTATGGATAGAATGATTGTACGTATTTTTGGGTGGTGATTTAATATCCTCATTGTATGCATCCTACAACATGTAAGAGTCAACTATTTGGTTTGACGCCTCATACCATTTGAAACCTACATCAGACAAGCGATTTGGATACTACGTAGAATTATGATCTGTAGAAGTCAATCCTATGCTTTAACGGGAGATAGAAAAAATTGAGTCCAGTTTAGATGTTGAACATTTCTCATAGAATGGCCCATGAATCTGATATGGTAAGCTCCTCACAAATCAACTCCTTCCTAATTAATTGTAGTAAGATAAGGTCTATCTCTAATATCCACAGTTGACCTAAACAAATAAATTAGACTTCGATTGGCACCATTTTCCATGGGGCTAGTGTGATTGTAGTATGCAAGGCCAAATAGACGAGGAATGCCGATAGAGGACATGTTGACTTGCAGTCCACAGAGCGGAAGAATATCCTTGATCGAAACACACAGTGGAGATATGCAAACGAACAATGAACAAGTTAGAACAGACAAGTCTACTAACTATACCAAATTAACACGTAAGTTACATAGAGCAAGCACATGTACATCATTCATATTCAGCAAATGGACATGCAAACAAGGTCAATGATGAGACTCATCTGACTCAAAATTCTCCTATCAGAATCAGATCTACATGCATCATGACCTATAGAGTCCAACTCTATCCTAATGGATGTAGGTGTAGGTGGGTGACTCTGTATAACTTTAACCATCCCATAACGATGATGTATGTGCAACGGTAGAGGGTATATGAAACTCTCTAAAAAAATATCTCACTACATCCACTAGTGTAGCTCTATCATCTACGGTGCTGGTGGAACTCTGGACCTAGAGGAAGATGTAGTCTCCCATCTCATTCCATTGATATACATCCTGTAATACTATCCAAAAGTAATCTTGAACGTCTCGTAGAATGGAAGGACATGGAGAGGCAATCTCGACCCACTCTCATGAGTTGCTTAGCAAATCTGTATATGCCAGTCATGCGATGTGGGTAACATCTACAATACACCTAGCGATCACCCTCAATAGTGTACCTGTGATCTCACGCGGGTGACGTCTACACATGATGACCTACAAAGTTCAATAGTTTATGATCGATTAATTGAAAAATAACTGCATAAATGAAATGTTGAACTAAATAAAATGCCAGTATATGCAAGAAATATATACTTCTATTCATGTTGACTCAAAATTGGCTAGCTCCCATCTCAAACAATCGAGACATTACATGTGTCTTGAGATAAGATAAGTAGTTAGCATAGGACATGAAAGGCTATATATAGGTCTCAAAGTACATTCGTAAGTAGTACTCATACTCTTTGGAACCCTGGCTATATATGTGGCGCCCTCTTCTTCGAATCGGTACGGGGACGTCACATCATATCGAAATGTTATGAGCTAGAAAATTTGTAAGGCTCTAAAGACCAACCATCTATAGTCCAAAAGCACAACTATACCATTTCCATTTAACAAAAACACACACAATTTACATCATATACATGGCTAAATATCTCTTTAACCCAAAAGTCACATTTACATTCGTTATATGGAAGGAAACTAAATCTACTTGCCCTATACAGTTTGATCCAAAATATTCCCAGATCTCTCTCCGATTCACTCCTCGTCGGAGCCAAAATTCACACTTACTAATTTTCTGAAAAATAGTTAAGTCAGATGTGTGAGTCTTAAGACTCTGTGGGCATCAAAATCAATAGCATGTTTAACATATAATAATTTATCAAAACTCATAAGAGTATCTAAAATTTAACATGTATTCCAACACATTCTAACATATAACATGACCAAAAGAGCATAAGTAACAAAACAGTGAAGCACATAGCATATGAGCACATATTTCATATTTACAAATTACAATCAGAATTTCCAATTACAGTCGAAATTACCAATAACTTGTATATCAATTCAAATCACATTCACATGTTCCAATCGTAACCGATTATATGCACATGCTCTATAACAATCACATCATATTCATATGTGCCTTTCAATTATTAAGGTCAATCACAAATTAAACTAATCTCAATTAGATGCAAATTAATTTCAATAATTAGACAATCGTCAAAACCACCGTTTGTAAGGAGTCACGAGCACATGTCGGGACACCCATATCTCGACATAGAGGCAAATGGTCTAAATGTTAGGCTTGTCAACATTAGTCCCTACAAAGACTCGGAGTAAATACTCCACTATCCACCATCCACCAGGTCCGTTTTAGATTTCGCTCCAGATTTAACATAACTGAAGTCCGTTTACCCTTAGACCATAGTGGGTCAAACTGCCATAGCAGATGCATACTACAGGCCACCCTCACACCTTCTTGTAATGGCACTGTCCATGTGTTTACTTTTATATTAATGTATTTTCACTTATTTTCATCTGAATAGTATTAATTTGAATAAGTAAATAGCTTGGGTATAGATCAACCATAGTTGAAGGCCACAATCGACGTTGTAATTGCCGGGCATGGCCGCCTCTACATAGATCGATCCGCCCAACCAGAGCACACCAAATCTGTGCAGAGCTGGTCACGTCCGACATTCTAATTGTCGAATCTGGCCGGTAGGGGCACATCGGGTGGCGCTTTGGCATTGGGCAGCCTTAGCGCCACTGGATCTACGTAGAGCCGACTAG